>CABHPP010132118.1:0-45664 GCA_902168425.1 Peromyscus attwateri
CATCTGCTTTCATCAGTCACTGGATGTGGGTTCTATGATGACAATTAGAGTAGACACCAATCTGAGTGCAGGGGAAGGCTAGTTCAAGTACCCTCTCCACCATTGCTGTGAGGCTTAGCTGGAGGCCTCCTTATGAGTTCTTGGGATTTCCCTAGCTTCAGATTTCTCCCTAACCCCTTAATGGTTCACTCTCCCTCTCTGTCCCTCCCCGAACTTGGCCATCTGGAACCCTCAGATTCCCGTTCCCCATCCCTTCTCTCTTACCCCCACCCTGCTGCCAGTTTACCCAGGATATCTTATCCCTTTCCCCTTCCTGGGGTGATCTATGTGTGTCCCTCTTAGGGTCCTCCTCTTTTCCTAGCTTCTCTGGGGCTTTGGATTGCAGCCTGGAAATGCAAATCAAAACAACTCGAATTAATTTTAAGTCCACAGATAACTAACAAAGTTGAAGATATGCTACCCTAACCTTATCTGTTTTTATCCTGATTGCTCTTATCTGATTGATTTTTAGGAATCCATTTTGCATTCTGCAATTCCTTGTCGATCATAAGTATTTAGAAGCAAGTTATCACTATTAAAATAGTGAAAGCTTTTACATTTTAGTGTGTGCAACATGAGGAGGAATCCTGTTTCATCCTCCTGTTCCTTCTGGCTACCCCATTATCTCACTTCACGTCCCACTGGCTATACTACTGCCATAGGCATGGGTTGAGTTTCTTACTATTGACATATTTCTGCTGTTTGTATATTGTTCCATTTGTCTATGTTTTTCTATATCTATTCCAAACCAACATGGTCTTGATTTCCATAGCATTATAATATCAGATAAGTTTTCTCTGCCTGCCCTTGTTTTTTTATTAGTTGTATCTTGACTATGCATTACCCCCACCCATATAAAAGATTATTAAACATCATTTTAAAGTCCCTTGACACAAACTATCATGGTATTGATTAAAATTCATTGAACCTACAGATCATTGAAAAAGAAGTTCTATGACCAGGATATTGTAGATTTATCTGTCATTATAGTATCTTTCTTAATGATGTCTACTTTGGTAGTTTCAGTATGTTTGATGAATTTTGGTTTAGGTCTCCTATGTATCTGTCATTAATGTACATTGCATGCTTCTGGCACTGTTGAGAAAGGGCCGCAGTCATCAGTCATGTTCTGACTGCCTGCTACAGTTGTATACCAACCTAGTGTATTTTTATGTTGTTCATATACCAAGAAGAAAAAATGTTTGCTAAACTCTTTTTCTCTTTTCAGAAGAGGAGGAAAGGTCTTATGTGCCACAGGCTGGTCTGTAGAGTGATGTAACCAAGGAAGGTCTTGAACTCCTGGTCCCTCCTGCCTCTCACTTCCGTGTGCTGGGATTACACACGTGAACTAGCATGCCCATTTATTCTGCTGATCTTCTTGCAATCTGTCTTCTGATTCTTTTAGTCACTCTCTGTTGGCAATCAATGTCTCTATGGACAATAATAAAAGATTTAGTTCCTTCATTCCACTTTTTTTATTGTACACTGTAACCAACCTTTATAAATATGTGGCTTTTTTTTTTCTATAATTGTGAGGCCAAGGCTTCCCAAACTATAAAATATATGTGACTCATGGGTGGATCATATATTAATGGTTCAGCAGCAGGTCAGAGCCTGAGTGTTTGCATTTCTAGCAAGTTCCCTGATGCTGGGTACAGCTCCAGTCCACAATGGCAATTGTTTTAGTAGGCAATTAACTAGAAATGCATGACAAGAATTCTTGACTTGTTCCTGTGGTTGAAGACAGTGCCTTCATGTTTCACTATCGAGGGTGAGGTTGGCTGCAAGTGCATGATATTCTTCTACCTGTTTCAGAAAATTATACTATAAATCTGTCATAATTGTTTTATTGCAGATGATTACTAAATTAAATTAGTTTTATTCATTTAGTAAGCTGTGCATTGCCATTGGCTGTGAGTCTAGGGATGCCATTAGTTTTTAGAACAAGTAACACAGACTTATCAAGATGTCTGTATGTACTGAGGATTATACATGTCTATCTGCATGGATCTATGTATGTAACAACAGTTGATGAAGAGAGAGACTATCAGTTTGAATGAGAGCAAAGAGGGAAGGACAAGATTAAGGGGGGAAATGATACAAGTATATTATGTCAAAAATAAAAGAAATGTAGAGTGATTGGCTACCTTCAAATGGGTCATGCCACTGCACCAGTGAGCCTACCTTGCCTGTAAACTCAGTATTTTCACATCCAAGGTCCCAGTGAGATAAGATTGTTGACTTTTCTTACCCAGGAGCATGCATAGCATCTCCTGGTACTGTGTATGCCAGTCAGCTGGGGGGGAGCTAACCCCAATGTAAACGTGAAAAATATAATAATTTGAAACTACAACAAAAATATGAGGAAGAACATAGTGTGTTTGTCTTTCGGCCTGGGTTACCTTGCTCAGTAAAAGATTTTTCAGTGCAGCCCATTTTCCTGAGAATATTGTGATTTCATTTTTATAGTTGGATAAAATTCCATTGTGTTTATGTATAACATTTTCATTATCTAAAATAAACCCTTCCTACCTTAAAAAAGTGTAACATTTCTAATAATTCATAGTATACTTGTACAAATTTTCCTATAAACATTCACATATACACTTTGCTGGTTTATTTCCTAATATATGAGGCTTAATTTATCCTTATGACATGGATTGGTTTGAAGTAATTCTTGACAAGTTTTGATATTTTTTAAGTATTATAAAACAAGCTATATATTTATCCTTTAACATTTATATTTAACTTATTTCTTAAAGTGATGTTTGAGCTATGTTCTATTATTATCAGCATTTTTACTGGTGATTAAGTGGAAGTACACAGAGCTTCCTCATCTTGGACAAAGTCACAAAGCCCTGATATAAAGGATGTAGCAGAAGCTTGTAGTGTTGATCGCACAATGGACAAAAAGATTTCATTGAAAATTTTATTTACTTGAGAATTTCAGACGTGAGTGCTGTGTTCACATTTTTTCCACTATCCCCTTCCCCATCCAATTTCCTTCTCTACTCTCTCTCAATGTCACGATCAATCTCTTCTTGTTTAATTGTTATTGTTACACACAAACACAGGTGCGCTCATATGCAAGCATGTCTTCACAACTAAAGACGTTGACTCCTTGTCTCCCAGAATCTGGAGTAGAACTCCAGAATTTAATCCTTGACACAAGATTTGTTGTTACTATAAAGATTGTGATGAGGTCCCAAAGGGTACCTCATATGATCCGAGAGCTTGCCTTCCTCCATGCATGCAGAGGAGGGGTCAGGCCTTGGATTACAAACTGAGGAATATAAATGCGCTCCTCTGTTTGTCTCTTTATGGTCCAGGCCTAAAGCTTCATTTTCTCCAGTGATTTCATTTACATATAGCTTCCTCTTAATCCAGCAATGGTCTCTACAATTAAATAAGTGGGTGCCTGCCCTTTCCACGAGCTCTGGGAAATCACTTAGCCGCTGTGTGCTGATGCTTGGCTGAACCATTCCCTCATCACTGCATCTCTGTCTATCTTGCTCACTGAGGCTGAAATCTCCTCTTCACACCTAACCTCCAGAAGGCAGAAGACTGTCACAGTCTTTAGGAAATGCTGTGATACACATTGAACCATGTCTGCTTTGGCTTTCACAAGGTCTTTCTTCAACTCTGGTCTATCTTTTGGTTTGGTTTGGTTTGTGAGAGCTGTACCTTTCAATAGAAGGCTTTTTATTTAAACTCAGAAAATTTTCTTTCATCCGAGGAACCAATGGTAAAAAGGAGAAGAGAAGCGATGTCATCCTACCCGTGAAGTGTATGAGCTGCAGAGATCATTTTGTTTAATAGCCTCACTTATGAGAGGAGGTAGAAGGGGCTCTGGTAGTTAGATTCAGTTCACCCTACACCATAGTTAAAATTGATAATATGATATACTACTGTCCTGAGTGAGAAACCCATTCCTTAGACAAAGTGCTGAACATTGTCTGTCAGTATTCAGTATCATTCTTCTTTGTTTGTTTGTTTTTTGAGACAGAAATTCTCTGTGTATCCTTGGCTGTCCTGGAATTCACTCTGTAGACCAGGCTGGCCTTGAACTTAAGAGATCCATCTGCCTCTGCCTCCTGAGTGCTGGGATTAAAGGCATCTGCTACCACCACCTGGCATCAGCATCATTCTTAATGCCACTTTAAAATCTCATAGAAACAGGGAATATGTGACTGTGAAAAATTTCCAAGCCTCAATCCTCCTTTTGCGTCCATCCCTCCTGGTAATTTTGCAATGAAAGATTTAGTGGAGGAAATTCAAAAATAATGTCAAATTGTCCTAAAAAAAAAAAAGTAAATGTAATCAAATCTATTTTCAATTTAGTTGCTGATAATCTTAAAGGTAAAAGGGAGGAAGGCGTCTATGTTTGTATCCTATTATTTATTACCAACATTTTGCCCTTCATACTCACCATGAGTGACTTAAAAACACCAGACATAGAGACTACATGCAATATGTTTGTACATTAGTAAGAAAATTTATCAGGTGTGACACGAATGTTACATGATCTTATAATGAAAAAAAAAAATGAAGCCAGATATTGGGATGAAAACAGAGAGATCACAACAAGCCACAGCCACAAGTTCTTACCTCCAGGAAATCCTCAGCCCAAGAGAGAGCTACTTCCTGTATACTCATGCCTGTTTGCCTTTCTGTGCCCTGCCCTCTTACTTCTTCTCTCTGCCCAGCTACATCACTTCCTCTTTCCACCCAGCTCTATCACTTCCTGTCTGTCTGTACACACCTCCAGACCTCTATGGTTAACTAGTACTGGGATTAAAGGCATGTGCCACCACGCCTGGCTGTGTTCCCAGTGTGGCCTTGAACTCACAGAGATCCGGATGAATCTCTGCCTCCCGAATGCTAGGATTAAAGGCGTGTGCTACCACTGCCTGACCTCTATGTTTAATATAGTGGCTGGCTTTTTCCTCTGATCCCCATGCAAGTTTTATTTGTTAGAGCACAAATAAAATATCACCACAATCAGGTCTAATAAAATGACTACATTTGATATTTTGACATATTTTTTTTCCTTCTAAACTAGGCATCATCTAATTTCTATCCGAAAATATTGACTTGCCTGTCCTTGCCACTGCTCCATAATTATTTGTCTGATGCTGTTACTGTAAAATTATGTTCTATTCAAGGAAATGTCCATATTTGTATTGAGCATTAGTGCATTTTCTTTTCAGCAAACATCCCTTGACTTGACTTTTATCCACTGATTTCTGAATGAATTTACATAATCTTGCCAGTTTCTGTTCCTTTGAAATGGAAAGTCTAATGTCAAGCACTTCAGTACAGGTGATGCCCCCTCCTGAATTTTTAGTACTTGAGTTTCACCAGTTCAATGCAGGGTAAAAACTCTTGAAGGGAAAATCAGTATTTCAAAACATTTATTTCTTGTTCATTTGTATATTTGTTTTCTCCTTATTTGTGTGTGCTTTAAAAAAAAAGTGTTTTCATTCCTCGGTAGTAGCATCTTGTATGTCTGTACGGAGTTTATGAGTTACAAGTGATTCCAAGATTTAGCAGACAAGAGTCCATTGATAGATAAGTGTTTGTGTATTACGTGTGCACTATAACTTTGAAATCACTGACCCAGAGAGAAACAGAAGCAGAGACAAAAGATCCCTGGCTCACTTGACTTTAGCCCACTCCTTCCAGAAAACAAACTGCCATATCAAACTCAAAGTGGATTCTTTGTCACCTTTGGAACCTGTTAGAATGGAGATTTCTTGCTTTTTCTTCAATAGAAACACTGGATTTTCTTTCTTTTTATTCCTGTAAGGTCACTAAAACTTCAGATATTGTATATGACAGTCCTTAGTAATACATTCAAGCCAGATAGGAAGATTGATCGAAACTCTGGATACATATGGCCATCTTGTGCTTTGTTTCTGCTCTGCAGTTTCTAATGCTTTTGCATCTTGGAATCCAGTTCAGGCATCAGTTTTTCATGTTTTGAATGTCTGTATGCATGTGTGTGCGAAAGTGTGCAGGCTTGTGCATGTGAATTCCTGTGAAGGGTGAGAGACAAGTCGCTGCTCTTCCTTAGGTGTAATCTACTTGGTGTTTTCAGATAAAGGCTCTTCCTTACCTGAGACTCCCCAAGTAGGGGAAGCCCCTTGGCCAGCAAGCCTTGGAGCTTTCCCTGTCTCTACTTCCCCAATGTTGTCATACTCAGCAGCTTTACATGGGTTTTTGTGATTGTGTAGCAAATAACTTACTGCCTAAGCTATCAACTGGCCCCAAGTCATCACAAAGTTTTTAAAAGCTCTATTGGAACTGTCACATAGAGTGTTGAGTCTAGAACACAAATCTCTCTCTCTCTCTCTCAATCTCTCTCTCTCTCAATCTCTCTCTTTCCTTTTTTAATGCTAATGAGAATATCATGTGTGAAACTTTCCAAAGTCATATGTTCCCGCTGGCACTAACCTGGCCTGTTAGTACATCATCCAAGAAAATGGAATTGACTGGACACTGTTCATTGTGAAGCCACAGTAGCAGATGCTTCCCAATCCATTGCCCCTAGCTACATTGTTTTGAAAATGACTGTTGATTTTCGCATTGTACAAATAAAAAAGAAAATGACATAAGTGTTTAACTTAAAATATTCTGGGTTTTTTTTTTCTAATTTTATGAGTTTCTTGTGAATTTACAGAAATAGTCACGAATGGTCTGTGTATGTTAATTGGGTACTAGTATGAATTGAGAAACTTATTTAGTTCTCACATTCACACATATATCTATGCTTTATATATTTTATATATTTTTAAAAGTTGGTTGAGCATAACTCTATAAACAACATGCAACCATTTTCGTCTTTTCCTTTCTCTACAAATGTTTACTGTTGATACTTTTTTGTGGAGCTAAGAAAATACAAGGCAATTTTGCATTTCAAACTCACATTATTCTTTAAACATTTTTCTATCATCTGACATAATCTCTGCATATGTATTTCAGTTGGTCCATGATGCTTGATGAAACTAAAATCTACTTGTAAAACTCAACTTTTTCCTCTCATTTACTACCATTCAAAATTGCTCTGCAAGTATCTTTAGAAGAATTTTTGGCCATGTTAATGAGTTTCTCTGGGTAAATTCTCAGTGGTGAAATTACTAGGTCACAGTCTATGATCATACTTCTGTGGCTGTCTTGTCCTTAACCCCAAAGATTCTGTGGTTTATTTGAATGACCTACTTAATAAAATATTTTAAATTTTAATTTATTTCAGTGGGAGTTGGTCGAATTCTGTTTTCTCTGATTACATATTACTACCATGCTAAGTTCTTACATTTATATTTTCTAGTAAAGCAGAAAATATGGCCTTTCTGCCATATCTGTTGAATCAGAAGTGACATCATTTGCAATGGTGTTCCTTCCGTAACTTTGGTAAAAAGTTTTCATCAAAACCTTCAAAATTTCTTCAAATTGCTTTGTACTTTCTTGCTTTTTATATAAATGTGGAACACTGTTTTTTTTTTTTCAGCTTCCTGTTTCCGTATGTTTTTAGGTGCTATGTTTCTGTAACACCTTTACAAATTCTTACACATGAGGGGAGATTTGACCTTCACATTTTGGTCATTCTTTTCCTTCCTCCTCTCCTTTAGAAGGGGCCGTTGTTGTTTCTTTCTCTCTTCCTACATTTCCCTGCCTTGTTTTGTCAACTGCCTTGATTACTCTAATTGTTTTGAGGCTTTATATTTCTACAGTCATAGCTTCATTTCAAACTTGTTTGTTTGAAATTAGGGCCCATTGTTATGGCTACACACTTCCTCTAATTTCTTTGGGCCTATTTTAATATTTTTCCTATTCTGTTATATACTTGGCCTTAGATATTAATTTCAACCTTTAATGTTTTGCACAATGATTTGATTCTTTTTGCTTCCCTACCAGTCCTATATATTTGATTTACCATATATTACCATCCAGTTTCAGTATTTTAAAGTTTTGTAATGGTTTTACTCAGACAAAATTTATTTTAAAGTGCTCTTTAAACACTTTCCCAAAGACATAAGATTTTCATATTTATATTGCTACTAATTCATAACTTTGTTCTACTGTTTGATATGGAACACTTATCTATGCATATAATATTACCCATCTGAATATATTGAGACTGGTTTTAACTGGAAATATTTAAGAATACTAAATTAATTACAATCATGACATTCAAAATATTATTTTAGACTCTTCATTAATCCTTCCCTTTTTACAGTTATTTTCTTTTTACTTTATTTTCTTGCATTATTTTGGGTCAGATGTCTCTGAGTTTGTACATTTGAGAGCCAACTCCATTATCAGGAATAGCACTCATTTTTTCCCCAAACTTTCCACTTAATAAAGTCTAAAAGTTAAGTACTGTCTTCACTTATGTCAAGTGATGGTTAGACCTCCCTCCTCTTAATCTTACCTCACATTTTGGATGTTGTTATTGTAGCTTTAACGAGTCTTTTTTTTTTTTTTCTGTTCAACACTGTTATTTTGTTCTTTTCCTTGTGCCCGGGCCCTCCTTTTTCCTTAAAGTACAGTGTTAGACGTTGCTCTGGCAACTGACCATGGTCAAGAAGTCAAGAGTTCTTTTCCTTCTTGTATTTTGCTTGCCCTCTTAAAAATCTCAGTTTCCTCTTAGACCTAATAATACTTTTTTCCTATGCTCTCCTGGATTTGCAATACCTTCATCTGTTGCTTTGAAGATAATAAATTGTCCAAATAGTTTCAATTGTCATTTGATAAATCACTTCATACCGAGTTGCAATATTTGGTTCCAATTCTTGTTTCTGGATACTTTCATTTTTTTTCTTATCTTTGTTGTTGCATAATTTCACTGTGATGGGTCCAGAGGTTCACTTTGAAAAGTATTTTTTAAAATTTATCAGCCTCCTTCAATGAGTATTTGTGTATTTTATTAATTTGGAGACTCTTACCTACTAATTTGAATTGTGACCTCATTGCCGTTCATTTTATTCTCCTGTAAAATCCTATGTTTACCTTGTCCTATCATCCATTCTGCTTAACCTCTTTTGCATCCTTTCCATTTCTCTGTCTACAATGTTTTATGATTAGCTTCACATATGTCTTCTAACTCACAAATTCAACCCTCAGGTGCTCAATTTCAGATTCTATTGTTTTTATTTTAAATATACCTGATATATTTTCAACAATCTCTTCCTCATATGACAAATGTTATATAATTTCTTTAAAGGGATTAAATAGTCTATTTTACTTCTTTGGTAATTCTAAATATTCCAGTCCTTTTGATGTACTTCTGATCTTTAGTATTTCTGCTGATTGTCTCTCACGAAAGTTTACTCCTTTGTGCAATAATTTCCTTTTGATGTCTATAATCCTGCTTCTTAGTATTTTATCTGAAGAAATTATTTGTGTACCAATTATATTTTCTATAGCATTTGCTATTATTTCTAAAAATGACCCAGTCTACCAACCAAGAATCTATTATGAATTATATGTTCAACCTTTAGGTACTCAACTGCAGCAGACACTTGTGATTAGAATTTTTGAAAGAAAAAATAATTAGTATTGTCTCAGTTGCTTTTCCCTTTGTTGCAATAAAATACTCCTATGAAAGAAACTTGACAGGATGGGGATTATTTTTAGTTCACAGTTCAAGTGTATGTAGTCCATCATGCTGGGAAAGTCCAGGAAGCAAGAGCTCGAGGCAGCTGGTCACTTGGCATCCCCAGTCGATAAGCAGATCTGACAATGAAGGCAGCTCTTGAGATCCCTTTCTCCTTTTGTTCGGTCTAAGACCCCAGCCCATGAAATGATGCCACCCACATGTAAGGCGGATCTTCCTACAGAAATTAACGCTATCCGTGTACCCCTCCAGGCATGCCCAAAGTCTCCATTCCTGGATGGCTCTAGATTCTGTCCAGTTATCAGTCAGTATAAGTCATCACCCGTACCTGCTTGGAAGACATAGGCTTATCCATCCAGGCTCTAGAGTTTCTTCCCCACCTTTCGCTGTGATTCTTTCTCTGACACAGCGTGGCCCGTCAGATACCCTTTTGAGAAGCATCAACTCTGAGAGCTCTTTCTAGAGAATTCTATTTTCTCAATTCCACACCTCAAAAACTCTTCATTTAGACCTTTAAAGCAATGATCCAGTATACTTTTTGTATTAAATTGGTTTTAATTCTAAAATAGATAGAGAAGGATGCAGATGTAAATGCACAACTTGATGGATTTCCACAAAGGGGACGGGCTCTGGGACCCGAGCTGAGCAAGATCTGAAGCGGAGCAACCCAACCTGCACAGACGCCGTTGGTGTCTCCTTCTAGCTGTTGTCACTCCAGTGATAACTGCTATCCTGAATTTCCATCCCATCTTCATGCTCCTCACTAAAGAGTGTTCCCCAGTACCTCCCTCTTTAACGGCTTCCTTATCCAGACACTTCATCTGCAAAGGCCACCTGTCTTTTATATACTTCTAGTTCACTTTCTGTCTCATATGAATATGCCATAAATTCTTGGCCCATTTTATTATTGATAAGCATCGCAGTTTTATTTTAAGTTGTTATATGAATCACTCATCTATGAACAGTATTGTATGTATCTATGTGTATGTGAGTATGCATTTCTGCTGAGCATATAGTTGGATTTGCTTGTTCCTGAGATATGTATAAATTCATAGTGCTGCCAAACAGACTTCTGAAGCAACTTTTACAATTTAGATTCTGTCCATGGTTGTCTCAATTTTTGGCTTGTTCTCTACCCTTGTCAGGACTTCCTGTCATCTAACTTTTTATTTCCTTCATCCTAATGAGTCTGTAGTAAAATTTCCCCTTCTTGTTTTCATGGCATTCTGCTGGTAGCTGCTGATTCCACATGCATTTAAAAACATTTAAATGTACCACAATGCATTTGTAGCTAGACCTCTGCTGGAAATTATTGTATAAAATCATCTAGTAATTTTCAATCTGAATCTCCAGTTTTATCTTTCTTTTTTTCTTTATTCGGTAGTCTTGGAGGTAGCCTTTCATTTGCCCATCCAGTCCTTGGGCTCCCCCTGCCGTTTTCTATAAAAGTTTCCACGTGTTTGTGCTGCACAAGTGTATCTAAAACAGTGGATTCTTACATGATCATTTTAAACAGAAGCACACCTTCTCTGAAGAGCAAGGATGTAAGATCAATTTTAGTGCTGACTTGGGATAAAAGAAATGTTGAAATTAATGCTTAAAGCTAGCACCACAGATGTGGGGAATCTCCATGCTTCTTAATTTCACTATTAATTTATAATTCTAAGAAATAAAATATTTAAAGTTAGCACTTCAGTGCAGTGGTGCAGCAATTTCCTAGAATCCCAGAGATCCAATATTTGACCACTGGCATCAGAAAGAACAGAAAAAATACAGTATGAACTAATAATTTTTAGGTACCAATTCTACGGGAAATATAGGCTAATTTATATCAGTGCTTCAGATTATTAAAAGCCATACACACTGCTGAGCCATGTGTTATTTTCTTGGGTATGGTTCCAAACACATTGCAACATTGGCACGAACTGTTTCTCATGGGAATGCACTACTTGAGGTATGGAAATTTACTTTTCTCCTGTTGATGTTAATCTCCTTAACATTTTTTTTTTTTAAATTGGAAATGGTGCTACATACCCCTACATTAGTGCACTGCAAGAAACCAATCAACTGCAGGTATAAAGAGAGTGATTTTGTGTTTCTCCCTTTGCCTTAAGCTAATGATACTGTTTGGACACATTCTTGGAAGACTATTGGTGCGAGAGCCAGTTCAGAATCTGGCAAGTAGATGACTTCTACTTCTGCTAATGCTAATATCACTTCCCCGTTCTCCACCTATACTTTTATTGCTTATTAAGGCCACAGCCCTCTTAGGCTGAGTTCTTTGTGGCCTAAGAAAATGTTTAGTTTTCTATAGCCATCCTCAGAAGAGCAGAGGCAATCAAATAACTCAGAAAAAAAAAAACCCAAGGCCTTTCAGTGCATATAATACATGTCCATAACATCAAGGTGTTGTGATAATGAAGTTCACTACAGAGTGGGCCAGGTGTCAGCATGTCCTTTCCACTGGAATACTCCATGCCCAACTTTATCGATGAAAAGAAAAACAATTATTGCAATATTCCCCAGTGAGAATTTTACAAGGAGAAAAATAACACCTTTAGGAATAAAGAAATTATCTAAATGGAAAATAATAGTCGTTTCAACTTTCCTAAGTTAACTGAAGCAATTATCTAAGTCTTATTTACCTTGTTCTCAAAGTAAGCAAACTATGGCTCCCTTTAAACATTCCTAGTTTTAAATGGACGGCAGAACATAGAAAAGTTTCCTATGATGAGATGTTGTTTACAGCTTTCACAATATGAGCCACGTTGCCCAAGACAGACCTGATTCTTCTGTGTAATGGAGATGATTAAACAACAATCTGTTCTTTTAGCCTGGGTGCGTTTCTGCAACCATGGCATAGATATCTAATGTCTTTTTCTTCTTGTGATGGACTTAATATTAAGAGGCCATATGCATATAGGCACTTTGCCATCCTCTGGGAATCTCCATAAATTTAATCCATCCATTAGCCATATGTTCATGCTGTCATGAACCTGTTAATTTAAAAAACATTTTTTGAATGATTGCTCTCCTCTAAGAGTGATGTCCAGTCTCAGAAGACATCAAGGACATGATTGTGAAGAAAACACAGTCTCAATCCTTAGAGAGCTGGAAGAATAAATAGAGCAGGGTAGCTTCTTGGGACCTCCACTTTGAATAATCCTGGGGAAACTGAGTAAGCATAGAACATTAGCTATCATAAACATACACAAAAGGCTTCAGGTTTTATTTCTGTTGCTAAATTATTCCCTGAAATTTAGACTCTGGGATGCCTATTCTATGTTACATTCTAATTAGCAGCTTCGTCTGTCAGAATCCAAGCTCACATCACTCCTATGATCACTCCCTGTCCCCATATGGCTAGAAGGTTTATCCCATCAATCATCGTGGTATGCAGGGCTTATGTTCTGAACATTTCTTAATTCCTTCACTTTCCATCACTATTATGTTGTGTTAGGACTGCTGAAATTTAGGTTTGTCTTAGCTCTTTTTTTTTTAAGGATTTTTTTTATTTTTATTTTATGTACAGTGGTGGTTTTCTTGCATATATGTCTGTGTGAGGGTGTTAGATCCTCTGGAACTAGAGTTAGAGACAACTGTGAGCTGCCATGTGGATTCTGGGAATTGAACAGCAGTCAGTGCTCTTAACCGCTGAACCATCTCTCCAGCCCCATTACTGAACTACTGGACCAGCATCCTCTTTCTTTTAATCTACTTTTATGTCCACTTAAACTCCTTGCTCAGAAGGCTCTGGGAGAAAGTGTCCAAAGATTAAATATAACATTGTCACACCTACTTAAATATATTTTATAGCTTTTAGAGACTAGAGGATAGGTTCTTAAACTATGGGATGATCTACAGTGATTTCTTCCAGAATTTTCCTACTTATCATCATCATCATCATCATCATCATCATCAACATCATCATTTATTTTAGACAGGATAGCATGGCTGACTGGGAACTTGCTGTGTAGACCAGGCTAACCTAGAACTCACAAGAACTCACAGAGATCTACTTGCGATTGTCTCCCAAGTGCTGGGATTAAAGGCATAGGCTATCACGCCAGGCTGAATTATTCTTAGTATGCCATGATATATCACTGAAGCAGAATTACTGAGTTTTGAGAACTTTTGAGGTTAGTTATTCTAATGGAGAAATAGGTCCAAAAAGAATTGGACATCTAATCACTCTCTTCTTTTTTTCCTACCTAGCTATTTGCTTTTCTTGTGCACAACTTGATTTGACACACAGATTATCAATTTCTCTCTCTCCTCCTTAGTTGCCTCTTTCTGGCCTTTTATGTTTGAAGTCAGAGTCTTTCACTCTCTGCACATTTTTCAGTTGTGGGTCTCTGCTAATTACAGAAACTGCAAGTAGAGGGGCTGAGCAATGCACTGATCTATGGGTGTGACAATATGTCCCTGGGTGTAATTGTATTGCTATGTTTACTTAGAAGAATAATAGTCATCGATATTTTCCTAGAGCCCAGTGACTTGTGTCAGGCTCTTGGCATCATTAACATTTCAGCTATGGATTCCATTTCATTGAGTGGCTCTTACGTTCCATCACATGTGGTTGGTTACCCCCATAAGACTGTTGCCACTATTGCACTAGTATATCTTGCCGTCAGGTCTCTATTGGAGCTTGCATGGTTTGTATCCCGCATGAGATTGATGATTACTTTTCTTCTCCATGTCTCTGAGCTCGATGACACACCGATGGGGTGTTTTCAGCAATAGGATCTCACTGTCAGGTTGTAGAAGGTAACCAATAGCATGGTCACTGTCCTGCAATGTTTGGGACCCCTTTGTCCAATGACTCAAAAAGAGGTAACCCATTCCTGGTCCTAGAGTTTTCACTTGGTGGCATATGATGTCTAGCTGGGGCATCGTTTTTCCTCCAATATGTGGTAACTCTATTTAAATTCCTTTTGTATATGCCTTTATTTTAGTAAGCTTCTGTAGTAGTAGGGTTTTTTTTATGGCTTTTTGAAAGACCTTCAGTGTTAGTTATCCCTTCCCATATTCATCTTGATCAACAGTGGAATGATTCCACTATACAAATATACTACAGTTTCATTATTCTTCCATACATTAATGTGCATCCAGGCTGTCTCCAATGTTTGGATATTATGAAGAGAGCAGCAGTGAACAGCTGAGCAAGTATCTCTGTAGTATGATGTAGATTCCTATGGATAGATCCCAGGAATGAATGCCATAACTGGACATTGTGGTAGATATCCTGTTCCTCTTAATGTAGTCCCTAAATTCTCTGCCTTCTAAGATTCTTTTAACACCTCTCTCAATTCTCATATGCTGATGGACACCTCTCCTGGTACCTGCTACAAGCTGTTGCAGTTAATTATCCTGGTATTCGTTTTTCACATAACATTGTAAGTTCCTGGAGGTCAGGGGATGTTCTTCAGCATATCCGGTCTTCCTACTGTAGTCCTACTTATTAAATATTTGCTAAATCAAACAAATTTGAATTCCTTATTCATATTTTGACTTGATGGGTCTTAACAAATAAAAAAAATAGGCACAAAACATTTTGTTGTTGTTGTTGGAAAGCAAAACCTGGAGGATTAGGCTACCTGAAACCTAAAAATTAAAAAAAAAAAACCCACAAGTTCAAACAAAAATCACAGACTATCAACAGTCTGAAGAAATGGTGTATAACAAGGATATCATGTTAATATTGTTGGAAAAATTAATGGTGGAAAATAGAGATTGTATTTCATGTGGTAAGAGTTTTGAAGGCCAAGAGTAAGAAAATCAAGGTAGTAATATGAACATGGCTAGAAAATTTAATTCTAGAATCTATTTTTTTTTCAAAACAATGCTTACCTGGGCAGCTCAGAGTGGCTCCAGACTTGTGATCCTCCTGCCTAAGCCTCCTGAGTGGTGGGTTTACAGGTATTTGCTGATTCTTGACTTAACTCTAGTAGCTGACCTAAATAAGGATAAAGACAAGTTGATATGGCAGGGGAAGCTGTAATATGGGAAAATAAGAATAAATCATAGTACTGAAAATGACGGTTTGGAAAAATAACATCTGAAGTGAAGAAAATAAATGTGACTGACAGATAAGGATTTTGGAACTCATCATAGGAAGGGGCACATCATCCTGTCACAGAGCAGTGGTAGCAACAACTGTATTTCCAAAGGATGAATGTTATTAATTTTTTTAACTCTTTATTCTTTTGGCTCTTTGCTCTTTGTGGGGGGCCTGCCACCCAGCCTCCAAATAAATCACACACAGAGGTTTATTCTTACTTACAAATACACGGCCTTAGCTTGACTTGATTCTAGCCAGCTTTTCTCACCTTAAATTATCCCATCTACCTTTTGCCTCTGGGCTTTTTTCCTTTTCTTCTGTGTATCTTACTTTCACTCTTACTTCCTGCCTGGCTGTGTGGCTGGGTGGCTGGCCCCTAGCTTCCTCCTCCCTTTTTTATCTTGCTCTTTGATCTTTCTCTCCCCAATTTTCTCCTTCTACCTATTCTCTTTGCCTGCCAGCTCCACCTCTCCTTTCTACTGCCTCCCATTGGCCATTTAGCTCTTATTAGATCATCAGGTGTTTTAGACAGGCACAGTAACACAGCCTCACAGAGTTAAACAAATGCAGCATAAAAGAATGCAACACATCTTTGCATCATTAAAACAAATGTTCCACAGCATAAACAAATATAACACATCTTAAAATACTATTCCCCAACAGGTGAACCTGAAACAGAGAGACAGAAGTAGGACTTTTGTGATGAAGTTTGTTAGCATTTGATATTTAATTCCACCAAGAAAGTTACACTGGTCCCGAATAAATTAAAGGTGGAAAAAGAATGGCGTATGTAGAGCCTCTGAAGAGTAGAGGCAGGCTAGTGGGCTGTGAAAAGCACTAAGAGAAAGACATTTTTGATAGAAAACATTTTAAAAATTAGTGCCTCCAAGAGAAAGCCTAGTTTCTGTGTGGTGATCCAGGAGCTGATCAAGTTATCTACAGAGGTGACCAAAGATGGAGCTAAATGTGCTCACACTATTACCAAGGTCAGAGAAGATTCAAGGAAGCTTCGTGGGGATGTAATTATTGGTGGCAATTAAGCTGAATAGAGTAGAAAGACCATACTGAAAAGAAAATGGCAACCAGAGGATTTCTGTACTAAATGCTAGATGTAGAGATCAGCCTGAAGGCATTTGACTATAGGAGTCTGTATTGGAACCTAGCTTTTCTTTTGGAGACCACACGGGAAAAACTCATTCACTCCAAGGCTCCACGTGAGGGAAAAGTTTTATGAACACCTTAAGGCATGTCCTATCCTCAGATTATCTCTGCTGCTTATGCTGCTCAGGGAGAAGTGCTGTTGGTAGGTTGTTTCCAGTACTAATTGCAGATGCACGGTGTTTGTTGCTAGATATTTACAAGTTTTCTGGTCATTAAAATGATAAATATTAGGGATGGTCAGCAATAGTATCATCTACTATATTGTCTTGGTTGTTTCTTTGTAGTGATTAATGAAAACATTTTTTTAAACAAAATCTTAGGTGTAATAAAAGTTAAAATATTCCACCTAAGTGAAAGAGTTAAAGTTTTAACTTCCTCCTGAACTCTCACTTTGGGTGAGAGGTTATGTGGACCAGGACAGAAATCTCTAGGTTTTTCACTTGGATTGACTGGTCTGATTTTTCATGTGAAATTGGGGTGCTGACTTTCCCTCCAAGATATCCAGTAGCTCAATTTATTTCCTTATTCTAGATAGTGTTCTTTATTACCTCTTTTTTTTTAGATTATAATGTAATTACAACATTTTCCTCTTTCCTTTCCTCCCTTCAAGTCTCCCACATACTGTTCTTTGTTCTCTTTCAAATTCATGGCCTCTTTTTTAATCAATGATTGTTACATGTGTATATGTATATACATATGTGTTCCTAAATGCAACCTGCTTACTATGTATAATGTTACTTGGAAGTGCGTTTTTTTTTTGGTTTTTTTTTTTGGTTTTTCGAGACAGGGTTTCTCTGTGTATGTAGCTTTGTGCCTTTCCTGGAGCTCACTTGGTAGCCCAGGCTGGCCTCGAACTCACAGAGATCCGCCTGCCTCTGCCTCCCGAGTGCTGGGATTAAAGGCGTGCGCCACCAACGCCCGGCTAGAAGTGTGTTTTAAAATCTATACTGTATCATTACACTAGTCTAGCATGTGTCAGACGTTTAATCACCATACCACTTTTCAATAGCTCTTCCATGGCCTGTCCAGCCCACCGCAGCATTCACAAATGGAAAACACGTCCAATTACCCTCCCTAGTTCTTATTTGAATGCATCCATACAGCAACTCTCAGGGAATGCCACATTGTCTCTCTTCCCGGATAATAGATGTTGCCATTTTATATATCATACTACAAACTGTTAATGACACTGTTTTTCTCATTTTAATTGGGGTTACTAATATCAAAACAGGATTACACAGCTTGTGCTGTTTCAATTTTATTAAAATGTATTTAGGTTAAGCCACTTAGTTTTTGAAGCTATTTTTATTATAACTTGGGGAAAAACCATTGTTCTGTAATGTGGCCAAATGTGATCTGCCTCATGGGTAGATATGTTCCATTTTCTCCCCAAACACTTTAATATCTTGGCTTGTGAACATCTTTCTGGGATTATGTAGTTTATGGTACTAATGTAAACAGTAATGTGTTTTCATGTACAAACAAATAGAACTAATCCATTATAGGGAATCTTAAAATATTTTGCCATGTCAAGTCTCTTTTTGTCATGACAATGAATTTTCCTTTCTAGCAATTTACTTACATATTAAATTATTTTAATTATATTTAACTTTTTAGAACCTATTATTTAGTCTCTAGAAGTGATTGCTGATTGCTAAAGAAAAATATTACTTTATTTTTGTTTATAAATGGATTAGATGCTGGTCACTTAATAGACAATTTAACTTGAGGATAAGAAAAAGTGAGATAGAATGAGATCTTATATTTCAATGACTTTAATTTTTGAACCTTATAGGGTTGCTAGCATCTGCAAAATAAATATATCAATGGGATTTCTAGACTTTTCACAAGTCTTTTCAATGTCCTTATTGTGTGTTTGCCAGGATCCCTAAAGTATTATTGAAATGAAAATTATAGTGTTATTTTTCTGACCGTTTATTTAGCAAAGACTTCAAATATATATAAGCAACATTAGCCAAAGGTCACCTCACTGAATTCTATATGTAATCCTATTGGTTCCCTGTGCTGTTGAAACGTTATTACTTCCATTGTATAAAAACACACACAATTTGGCTGGAGGTACCCAAAAGTTTTAAGTAGGGCTAGTAAAAGTGAAAACGGATATGCCACATTAATATAGGGGTGTTACTTGATTAAGCATCATGTTTGTTTGTATATTGGTTGGAATTATTGTTTGTGAATATAATCCAATCTGCATCTCCTAAACTACTAATGTCATCCATAATAAACTTGCTAGACTCACACAAACTCAGTTCCTGTGAGAATTGCCATTGAGACATTTCATTTGTAGTGTAGTCTATTAACTCACTATGTGTGGATAACAAAGGCTATTGGGGTCCAGCCCCTTGATAGCCTTTTCCCAGGGTCCATGGAAGACTCTACAACCAGCTGATAATCTAATCTTAGATGATATCAAATGAATATATGTACACGAAACTCTTTAGTCCATCCACTTTGTCCTTCTGAGTCAAAATCTATCTACACGGCTTCAGTTCTGTTCTCATAATTAGCTCCTCTCTGTCCCTTCCTCTCCTGTCCTCTCATTGTTCTATTTTCCTTCCTCATCTTAGCTCTCTCCTCATCTTAGCTCTCCTCATCTTAGCTCATCCTTCTAGTCCTCCTCAAGTCTCTGAGGCTTTCAGTTATATACCCACACAAAGCAGCAATTCTCTGGCCAAAGTGAGGTCACAAAGCTTGAGTTCTTTTAGGATCATAAAGGCAGATAAGAGTTTTTCTCCGCAGTGACTGTCTGGCTTTGTTTTACAACCTAAAAGGGGAGTGGTTAAAGGAGGTGGGGTCCACTAAGAGCTAAAATTAGTTAATCTATCAGAAAAAGGGAATTTATGTGCTCAAACTACATTCCTAGAAGTTGTTAGATAAAATGTTAGGAGTCTACAATGTTAGTATAGATCATGAGTAAAATAAAACTGCCCATATTTCTTTAGGAGGCATAACTGTCACTGTAAAACTTAGCTGCGTTATTATCTGGCAGGGCGGAGGGTAACTAGGAAGCCTGTGTCACAGCTTGATGTACCTGGTATGAAAAAAGCCCTTTTGTTCTAAGTTAAGTGTCAAAAGGAAGTCTGAAGATACCACTAAGGCTATGTAAGAAAGGAGGGTCTGAGCTTAAGAAACAAAGCTATGTACCTAATGTCTGCCTGACCTAGGCGGTGTCTCTGTATGGATATTTACCTTAATTCAGGAGACTAGCAAGTGGTCTGGAATGCTTATTCTGTCTGCCATTTGTCCTTGGATTTTTGAGAGGTATCTCAGGATAAAATGCTTTTGTCTGGAGCTGGCCCTGGCCTTGGGTGCTAGGTAGAAGAGATATCTGATTCTAATGCTAAAAAAATAGAAACAAAAAGGCTGGAAGAAGGAAACCTTGCCTGTGTGACTATTGTCCAAAATGCCTTAATTGTATATGGAAGAACTATGCCCAAAGACTGATCAAAACACTGCAATAGCACACAAGAAATTCATAGCAGGAAACGGCTAATATTCAAAAGCCAATATCACCAAGACTCCTTAAGACTTGGCTTTATCCTCTAGAAGGCCCTTGGCTTCTTCCAGGTATAGCTTTGTCATAGTCAGCTGAAATCCTACTTCATATTGTGGCTCATAGCATGTGGATTCCTTTATGCCAAAAATTGACACTAGATATTTTTGGCTAAACACAAATGAGTAATGTTCTTATACAGTTACCTTTAACTTTTCTAAAGAGCAGAGCAATATACATATGAAATGCAACAAGAAAAATTCTTTAAAACTGTGGTTAATTAAGTGTCAAGTGTAGCAACTATTCTCTGAATAATCAGAAAACATTTTAATATAATTTGTGAATTAATATGAGACTGTTCAATCGTTAACTGACTTTTGACAAATTAGAAGTGTGGGGGCTGCTGTGGTGGCTCATTGGGCCAGCCAATCTGAGAACCTGAGATACATCCTGAAGATCCACATTATGGAAGAAGAGATCTGACCCCACATATTAGCCTTGGACCTCCATACATGATTCATGGCACATGCAAGCATATGCTCACACACACAGTAAATAAAATGCAATAAAAAGAGAAAGTGTTAGTACTCTGTGTAGTTCATCAGTGGAAATATTAATGTATTTATCATCCCAGTAATTTGTATAGAAACCAAATCTGCATCTAGAGTTCCCCCCAAACATGGTTCAGTGGCATTTCCTGAAGAGTGCTGTAATTTAACATATCAATAGCTAGATTCTCAGGGAAACAGGTTTGCAGGCAGAGACTCACTTGTGGGCAATGTGTTGGGACTTTTCTTGCTATCTGTAACTGTTGGGTAAGGAGAGACGTAGGGGTGAAGACAGGCAGAGTCAGCTGTCCCCCAGCCAAAGGGGAGAGAAGCTAAAGTGAGATCTGTCACGTATCAGCTGTCAATAGAGCCAGATGTTGGAGGACGAAGAACCTGTGCCCTGAATGTGTACCTGGGTTCCAGTTTGGAACACCCATGATATAACTGTGTAACTTAAAGTCACAGCTTTTTCACATTTTTCCAACTTCTTGTCTGGGTAACCACAGTCCATCTACTTCACTTGTTAAGTCACAGAAGATTCATTGTCTCCTGTTTCATTATTGCAAAGACTACCTTCTCTATCACACCCGTGTTTCGCTACAATATTTATTATAATAGAAGAGCATCAAAGAAATAGATGCAGGATTTTTTTTGGATCCATGCAAATCAAATGAAAGTATGCTATAGTATAAATTTTTATAGCCATCTTTCTGGACAGAAACAAAGAAAAAGACTTTAATTCTCCAGAACCCAGGTTTCTGTCACATTTCAAAATAAGAGTAAAGAAAATATTTCTTAATATTTTTCATTGTAAGGTATCTACTTGTGTGATAGTCAGTCTTTATATAACATAATATATGATTTAAAGACATCCATCCTTCCTTCTAGGGGATGTTTATGGATCATCATGTTATTTACTCACTCATGTTGTCTTTTTTTTTTTTTTTTTTTGGTTTTTCGAGACAGGGTTTCTCTGTGTAGCTTTGCGCCTTTCCTGGAACTCGCTTGGGAGACCAGGCTGGCCTCGAACTCACAGAGATCCGCCTGCCTCTGCCTCCCGAGTGCTGGGATTAAAGGCGTGCGCCACCACTGCCCGGCCTCATGTTGTCTTTTAAAGGGTGTTGAGACATGTCCAACACATAGAGAAGTGGATAGAACAATATGAAAATCTCATTTATACACATTATCCAAAAACTCAAATAATTAAATTTGCTTTAGATAATTAAAAATAATAAATAGGATATATAGGTACATTGAAATACCCCTATAAGTTCAACTTGAGAAAAATGTAAGGGCAGAAAGAGATGACCTTGACCTACATCCTGGGGTCAGTAAGCAGAGGCAGGATTCATTCTTCACTATGAAGCACTCAGTATGCTTCCTGATGACTTCACAGACCAGAAAGAGGCCTGTGATATTATCATCTGCAACAGGGGAGTCAGCCTTTTATGTTCAAGGACACATTATTTGCCAATTATTTTGACAGATAATAATAACATATTAAGTTCCTATTTGCTTAATTATTTTATATGCCCAGATGAGAATAAGATATCTTATTTGTAATAGTTTAATTTACCTTAGTTTAGTGTTATTAATCATTAGAACACAGAGATGCAGAGGTATACATGAATGGGAAAAGACAAATGTCTGCTGTAGCACATAAGCAATGCTTGCAATCTTAAATGGTTTAAATTCTGAGCATGAGCAGGTGGCCCCAGAAATGTTTTTAATTGGCTGATTCCTACATTTGTTATTTAACTCCCCTGCTCCATCTGTAAAGTGGACCTTTTAATTTCCCATAAAGACGAAAGGGAATGTTTACAAAAGCCTCTGGAAGAGTGATGGTCATAAAGGAGCTAGTGAACATTGATTTGTTCTAATCACCTGAACAAATCAAGCTTGTGTGTGTGTGTGTGTGTGTGTGTGTGTGTGTGTGTGTGTGTATGTATGCTCACATGCACACATGCATCTGTGTCTGTATGTGAAGACGGTGTATTCTAAAAGATCAATGTCTGTTACTTAGATAATTATTTAGTGTATGTCACTTAGTGTTTGCTTGAAAAACAGGAAAAAATATCAATTGTAAGGATATCTCATTTTTATTGTCATATGAGAAAGGGTGCAAGTAGGTAAGTGTCTGAGAAATAACTTCCCACTGTGCTGGTGGTAATAACCAATTAAAGTGCTATTGTTATTTTATTAAGGCAATGTTGTTATTGTAATTTCATTTTCTCTAGAGAAATATCAGAGATTTTATTAAACACATACTTTTGAAAAGTTGAAGTCTTTGAAAACTATTATCATTACTATGGATAAGAGGAAATAATCATGTGGGGGGGGAAACATGTTCCTTAGAAAACTGGTAGGTTATTAAAATATGAGAAGTAAGGGGGAAAATGAAAATTGCATGATATTGTCATCTCTCTCTTGAGACTCAGCTTTGAAACAGTTCTTTCATTTTCTATCTTCCTTCTTATTATGAATCATATTAATTCCTTTTTTTTCTGTGGGCATAAAGAAATGAATAAGAATTCCTCCACACTGCTGAAGAGTTCAAATCATATGTGTGCAAATGTGGAGAGTATTGAAGCAATAAAGAAAGAAAAGGAAACACTGAGGGGAAGGGCATCTGCTTTTGTTAAGATAGCAGGGATCTCAGAGTCTAAACATCAAACATTATGGCATCCAAATGGAATTCTCTAAGGCACGAATTTTCAGCTTTGCAATATGGCTCTCTCTGAATATATGCATGGCCAATACCAAGTCATTCCATTTATCAAGTCAAATTGTGTTTAATTTAATAATAGCTCTGACATATTAAGAGTGTGGTAAATGGATGCTTTCTAGATGGTCCTGCATTTGTAAATAACAAAAGAGCACAAGTCAAGCAGAGCATCCAGCAGGAAGGAATCACACGGGGATCAGAACCACTGTTTTTATTGCGATTCAAAGAAAAGTGACTTGCATGGGGAATAGCCCAAAGTTTATTTGCCGCAGATATTTGACATTTTTCTCCTTTTATAAAAGAAATTGGCTAATCTCCGTTGGAAAACACAGATATTTTCTCATCTGTCTTTCTCCCACTCATCATCAAATTTTACTTACCAGCTAAAATCCTAACACATCCCCCAGCATTTCAACATGGCCATGCATTTAACAACTATTGTATTCAAAGGCTTTCCTGAAAGCACATAGTATTTTACTTTTACTTTGAAAGCTCTCCAAGGGGACCCCTAACCCCAGAAAAGGCAGCTCTGGATGGCTGTATTTTATTCAAATGTTTATCATTTTGTAGAATGCAGAGCAAGCTTTTCTTATGAATGAATGTTCTGGATTAAGGAACTATTAAGCACAGCGTGCATTGCTACGCATGCTCTGATGATGCTGCTACCGCCAAATTTATTTCAACACACGCACATCCACAAAGGGCAGTAAAGGAAGGTTCCCATCAATGCTGTTTCAAATGTGTGTTTAAGCATCTTGTCGACTTTGAACTCATCTATGACATTAAATAGTTGTATTTCAAATCTGTCAAGATGCCTCTCTCTGCTGCTTTCCTCTGCTTGTGTCAGCTCCAATTATTTGAAACTCGTAAAGCATAAAAAATGTGAGATGAAAAAACAGCAAATTAAAGCATGGCCCTGGGCTTTAGCAATGACAGCACTTTTAAGTCCATTACATTTTACTTTGCTTCAACTGTTAGAGTATTTTTTTCCTCTTGCTGATATCAGGGAAGATAGTTATCTACGCTGTCTGTCCAGTGGTAAAAGACAACCAGACAACCTAAGTGAACCCTGAGAAAATGAGAGAGCACCCAGAGGCCAAACCTACAATGACATCCAGAATCCTTCTCATAGAGTGAGAGAGAGAATGGTGTCGTCCCGTGAGTGTATAAAGTGTGTCTAGTATCCAAAGAACGAAGGGGACAGGGAAGCAATGGAGAGGCAGAGGTATCTTGGGTATTCTCGGGACAGTCTTGACAGACTTCTGACCCTACAATTTCCTGTGCTACATTCCCTTACACAGGGTAGAGTGAGAAGAACATTTTCATTGTGACATAGGGGACCCCAGTTGATCCTTGCAGTGCTGTGGAGGCAGGGGAGGATTGTTTCTTCTCTTGTTCTGTGTGACTCATGACCAATAGTTTTCACTTGACCAATAGTTATAGCAAAATGTGGAGTCAAGTCCATAGCCAGGGAATACCTCTTCATAATGTGCCTGTGGGTACTAGCCTTATTTCTGATGCTACTTCTCCCTAATTGCTTCTTATATTTAATTTTTCCCTATTATTGAAATAGATTTCATTATTACATAATATATCCTAATTATGGGCTCCCCTTCTCTACTCCCAAGACCCCCCTCTCCCCTCCCATCCAGATCCACTCCTTTCTGGCTCTCATAAAACAAGCAGTCTTCTAAGGGATGATACTAGAATACAGCAAAATAAAATACAATAAGATAAAACAAATCTATCTCATCAGACTTGAACAAGACAAACAAACAGAAGGAAAAGAGCCCAAGAAAAAGCACAAGAATCAGAGACACACTCGTGCACACACTCAAAAGTCCATAAGAACACTAAACTGGAAGCCATGATGTATATACAGAGGAACTGGTATGGACTTCTACAGGCTATGTGCATGTTGCTTCAGAACCTGTGAGTTTATATGAACTTTGATCATGCTGATTTAGAGAGCCTTGTTTTCTGTATCCTCCATCCCCTCTGGCTCTTACCTTCTTTCTGCCTCTTCTTCCATTGGGTTCCCAGAACTCTGAGGGGAGGGATTTGATGAAGACATCTCTTTTCAGGCTATGTGTTCAAAGGTCTCATTCTCTGCATAATATCTAACTGTGGGTCTCTGTTTTTGTCCTCATCTACTATAGGAGGGAGCTTTCTTATAAGTATATCATAATATCATTAGCAATCATTTTATTGCTACTTTTTTTTTTATACTAGTAGTATTTGGTTTTAACGGTAGGTCTTTGAGCTATCTAGTCTCTGGTTCTTGGTTACCCAAGAAGTGTTAGTAATAGATTCCATCATACAGAGTGGGCCTTAAGTCAAATAAGGAATTGGTTGGTTACTCCCATAAGCTAGGTGCCACCATTGCCCTAACATTGCAGGCAGAATACCATTGCAGATCAAAGGGTTTGTGGCTGGGTTATTGTTTACCTTTTTTTAGTAGCATGCAGAGTACCTTTCTACACCAAAAACAAGGCTCTGTGTAGGCATTGGCTCATCTTCTCCATGTTCAGTAAATTGTGAAGGTGTCTCCACAATGGGGCCTGGACGTCATTTTGTAGAGAGCAAACCTATAGTCTTGGCAACAGCCTGGGTTGTTTGGGGATTCCCATGGGACCCCTTTTACCAATGATACAATTAGATGTAACCCAATCCTAGGACTTCAAGCCTGTCACCAAGTTCATTTGGTGACAAGAGATGGCCAGTTGGGATTCTGTCTCCCCCATTATTTGTCCATTTCAGTTAGAGCGTCTTCATATAAGTATATATTTAGGAAGTTTCTACTGTATCAGGTTTTTATACTACCCTCAAAAGGCCCTTAATTTTAGCTGTCATTCACCATATTCTGTCCCCCTCCACCTCCCCAATTGATCCTCCTGTCCCAGCCCATTTTGGATCCAAAATCCATCCATAACTATCTATTCAATTTCTCTCTCCTAAGGAGATCTGTCTGTTCTCCCATGTCCCTTCTTCTATACCCAGCCCCTATGGTTCTATAGATTGTAGCTTTGTTATCATTGCCTTAAGAGCTAATATCCACATATAAGCGAATACATACCATAGTTCTCTTTTGGGGTCTGGAATACTTCATTCGGGATGATTTTTTTCTAGCTCCATTCATTTACCTGCAAATTACACTATTTCATCTTTTAAACAACTGACTCCATTGTGTAAATGTATCACATTTTCTTTATCTATTCTTCTGTTGATGGACATCTAGGTTACTTCCAGTTTCTGGCTATTATAAATAGAGCAACAACAAATATAGTTGAGCAAGTATCTCTGTGGTAGGATGAATTGTCCTTTGCACATATGCCCAAAAGTGGTGTAGGTGTATCTTGAGGTAGATCAATTCCCATCTTCCTGAGGACTGCCATGAGTTCCATGGTGGCTGGACAAGTTTGCAGTCCCACCAGCAAAGGGACTTATTCCACATCCTCACCACCATAAGCTGTCATTTGTTTCATTGATCTTACGCACTTTGATGGGTGTAATATGAAATCTCAAAGTAGTTTGATTCAAGTTTCATAGGTGACTAAGGATGTTGCACATTTCTTTAAGTGTTTCTCCGACATTTAAGTTTCCTCTTTTGAGAATTCTCTGTTTAGATCTGTACCCCATTTTTAGTTGGGTTATTTGTTTTATTGATATTTAGTTTCTTGGATTCTTTATGTATTTTAGATATTAGCCCTCCATTGGATGTGTAGTTGGTAAAAATATTTTCCCCTTCTGTAGCCTGCCACTTTGTCCAAATGACAGTGTCCTTTGCCATGAAGAAGCTTCTCAGTTTCATGAGGTCCTGTTTGTTAATTGTGGATCTTAGTGTCTCTGCTTACAGTGTTCTGTTCAGACAGTCATTTCCTGTGCCAGCGAGTTCAAGGCTATTCCCCACTTTCTCTTCTGTCAGGTTCAGGGCATCTTGTTTTGTGTTGAGGTTCCTAGGGAGTGTCTGCTGGTAAAGTGTCTGCTCGGGGGACTGGGCTAAAGCAATGAGTGTGGGAAGAAGGGCTAGGAGGGTAAGATCTGTTTGATCCACTGGAGGTGGGGCCAGGGGAAAAGGAGGCTACGGCAGCTGGTGTGCTACAGAGCTGGCCATAAGACTAGAGGATTGGTTTTGGAGGGGCTGAGGGCAAGGTGAGTATCTACAATTAGCCTACATGCTTCCCTAGCTGGAGTGACCTGTGGGTTCTCAGGAAGCCTGGTTATTTCTTACTAATCCCACATATTCTTATAAAATACTTTAAACTCTTTATGAGCAGTGTAATTACATGGGACAATAAGTATATATGTGAAGGAACAAAAGAAAGAGCAGAATATGGCATATATGTGTATATGTATGAAAGTATCACAATGAAGCCTATTTCTTTGTATGCTAAGCAAAAATGTAAACTAATAAAATAGAAATTAAAATGAATTTATTAATGCAAATCTTCCTTTAAAAAAGATTCTAACAATTGCCTCATATCACCCATAAGGAGCCCCAAATGAATAGCTTATCTAAAGTCTTCCATATCACTTGTGTGTACGTGTGGAGTGGTATGTATCTTGGGCTTAGTTCCTCAAAAATCTGTGTGTTCTAGTCTCATTTTTTTTTCTTAGTATCTGTCTGGCTGAGCCTAAATAAAAACTTTACACAATTGTTTATTTTTTATTCCTATTACTTTGTACTTAACATTGTTTAAGCTTGAAACTCCCATCCCCTTTCATTTCACCAGCGAAAACTCTCATCTAAGGACAGAAGCCTTACTTACAATGGCCATCATTTTCCCCCCCTTCCCAACTGAATGGGATTTCATTTGTTTTAGTTCAAATCACAGATACTAAAAATATGATCTTCAGAATTTATATGATGGATCCTTATTTTTCCTTTCTCTTATAAACATTCTAGAATTAGACAGTCTTGGCTGGAAACAAACAAGAAGGCTTATTATATATTTTTGTGAAATAGCATTATATTTCTGAGGTTAAGGTCTTGATGCACAGACCAAGTATTTGATTATTTTCTTTTTATTTCCACATATATGTGACAGTACTGACTTACAATCAATCCTTAGCACTAACTAATAGTTTTAGGCCAGTCACTAAGGAGTTAGATACTTTAAACATTACAGATTCACAGCCCTCTTCCCTAATGTTATTTTTATGCCTACTTGGAGTGTAAGCTGGTTAGTTTCTGGCAATGGACACAAACTAGAGTCACCTGGGAAGAGGGACCATCAAATGAAGAAATGCCTCCATCAGAATGGCATGTGGGCATGTCTGTAAGGCATTGTCTTGATTAATGATTAATGGGAGGAGGCCCTGCCTACTATGAGTGGTACCATCCCTGGGCAGGTGGTCCTGGGTTGCAGAAAAAAGCAGGCTGACAAACAGGCCTCCATGGCCTTTGCTTCAGTTCAGGCCCTGCTTTCATTGTGATCGGGAAGTGTAAGATGAAATAAACCTCCCACTCCCCCAGTTGCTTTGGGTCAGTGATAGAGAAGCACACTAGGACAGAGAGTCAGTGCATACCAGTGATTTTTAAGAACATGTACACTTTAATCTGGCAGTCTGGTTGCCTTCAACTTCAACACTCACAAGTTAGGTGACACTGGGCAATTCACTTAGCTGGCACATTTCTTCATATATAAAGTAGTGGTAAAAAAAAAATCTATTTCATGTAGATGCTGTAAAAATTAACGGAAAAAGTGTGTGTATGTGGTCCAGCAGGGAACATGGGAGTATTTTATTAACGTGAGCTTTTTTTTTATCAACTTGTGAAAAACTAATATAAGATGGAACAGGAAAACATTATGGTACCTGTGATAAAAAGTTTACAATGGTTAGAAGAGAAATAATCAGTATTATATGTATTTTCGAACATGAAAATCTCTTTCTGTTTCTGCAGAACAACATAGAAAGTCTATAATGATATTAGATAGCCAAAGAGAGGAAGAGAAAAGGCCAGGGAAGGTGAAGATGAGAGGTGGAAAGTCTGGGAGAAATAAGTCAAACCCTATGGTTTCCTAGACAACGCTGTTTTCAAATGCTTGGAGGTGGTGCATGCCTTACAGAATCTGCAAGCAAATCATGTTCAGGGCCTATATCACCTACATTTTTAACAGAACACAGATTGTCTTTTACTGTATATCATACTATAGAGCACAGAAACAGAATTTTATATCACAGTAGTGATCAAAATAGAAAGGAATCAGAAAGAATTGATCGTTCTCTACAGGCTGCCTATTGTGGGCTGGTGGAAGGTATTCACAAAAAGCTTAAACCCTTCTGCCGATTTTTCAAAGTAGCTTTGATGGTATTTAGATGGCAACCTCATTTTATAGTGAATTGGATTTTCACAGAACCCGGGAGAATCGAGCAGCTGGAATAGCAGTTATCTGAATTTGATCTAAGTTGACGTCAGGGGGCTGTGAATGCTCAAGGCGCTCCTGCATTCTGCCTCTTTGTGAAGTGTTTTGACAGGAGCGGGCTTGTCACTCCCTGAACGTGTTGGCTCTGATCTTATATGATTGGAAAGCATTTAGAAACTTTACCCTCTTGGATTTTCAAGCGAGGTATTTCTTCCAGGAAAACCATCCCATAATATGATTGCATACAGCAGCACAGTGAGCAAAAATACCCTTAGAAGTGACCCAAAATAGAAGCCTGGATCCAAAGCATTGTTCCTGGGAAGAGAAGTTATGGTGTCAAACATTATTGGTAGAGATTAGTATTAAAAGAAAATTAAGCCAGATTTTACATCCAAATCATGTTAATCCCCTGGGTATTTCTTTACAAACAATGACAAGATATTTTCAGCACAGGTATGTAAGTAGGACTTGATGTTTCTGTGTTAATCATTCATATGCATTAATAAACAATGGTGGTATAAAGTGAAAAATGAATCCCAGGTGGCTGTGGCATTACATAAATTATGGGGTGCACCTCACGGTCATCCATTCATTTCTTGAATACTAACAGATGATAGAGTGTGAGTTACTCATTTATCATTCGATCCAGTCACAAAAACTACTGTGTTTGCCACAAGCCATTTGCTAGTAGCTGATTGGCTATGGAAAGCACCCAGATGTTGCCAGATAGTCCTATAGTGCAACTGACTTTGATCTCTGGCATCTTCAGGAATTGTCTCTTTGTCTTCCCCAGGAGTCTCGAATTGCCAGAGTCTAGAAACTGTTGTTTAAAAGGAATCCAAAGCCAGGGTTAATTTTCTCATGCTGATTGCTTAGCTACTTGGTTTAATGGGTTGGTATCAATGGTAGTTATCATTCACTGTCAAATATGGTTGGTGACTCATAAAAGACTAGAATACTCTAGAAGTTCAGTGCTCTTCCAGGTTACATTTCACAGGTAAGAAAATATGAAGCAAAAGACTAAATGGCTTCACCAGAAACAGGTAGTTTAGTGTCAGAATTGGGGAAAACTGCAGGCTACTTGCTTATCACGTGAGGCTCTTTCTAGTGTGTGTGTTACCTAATCTAAAAATGTAGTGAGAGACATTGGAAGGATTAAAGTGAAGTTACATGGAAAGTACCAAATGGACGGAGATGTGGGAACTCTGAGTTTATGCTGTCATTGACTGAGGCTGTGGTGAAGGAAAGGGCCCTGGTGTCATTAGCATATCATTCTGTGCGTTTGTACTAGATGGAACATGGGAGGGCACAGAAAAGAGGAAATAGGCTCTGGTGCCACACAATGTCTCCGTGAGGTTTCTTCCTCCTCTAAGCTTCCCTTGGATTACTCAAAGTGTATTCCATAGGCACAGAATCTTGAGTGGTAGGGCAGTTAGGTTAAGTGAAAGGATTGACATTGTTTTAAGACCCGCCTAGAACAATAAATATGCTAAGTAGTTAGCCCAAGATGGTCATAGTCCACCACAGGTTGGGCATAAGAATGTAAGTATTATTTCTTCACCTGGTCTTATCCTCCCACTTAGTGCTGGGATCCAGATGAAGACGTTTTATGTTGATCATAAGATGGGAAGCCCCTGGGGAGCTGCTGCTTGCCCTTGCTTCCCTGGGGGCTACTGGAGCTTCTAGTGACATTTCCCAGTCACATTTTACAGGGCTGGTTTTCTCCATGGTTGGTAGTGTGGGGAAGCATAACATGGGCAAGGCAGACAGAGAGCCAAAAGTTATTTCCACTCCTTTAGGGAAAGAGGATCACATGGAAACTCTTCAGTAACTGGCTCCAGACATCTGTAAGTTGTGTCCTGCTGAAATGTGGGAACGTTGTCCCTTGAACATCAATAATGATAATCTTTGATACACTGATTCAGTTTGTATTAAAGCCCCTGATACTGTTCACTTCTGTAATGATCAATTACATTGGCTTTAATAGAGGAAAATGAGGTTGTATAATTTCTTAGAAATACAAGCAGTAGCTTCGAAGGTGAGAGCAATGGCGGAATTTCACTGGAAAGCAATTGAAATCTAGGCACTGTGTAGATATCCTTGCTTCCAACTAGCAAGCCTCAAGACATCACAGATGTCTTTAAACTCTGTTTTCACCCACTCTGGCACCATTCAGAGCCCACATTTGGTCTTCTGCCTCAATCCTCTTCAGTGGCTGGTTGCAATGACTCTGCTAACACCAAGTTGCAAGGGCAAGGTTGATTGCTTTACTGTCAGCAATCTTGAAGAGTTCTGCTAGTAGTGTCTAGAAAAAAAAAAGGAAAAATATAAGGAAAATTAAATTGAATTGTAAAAGAGAGAAAAGGTGTTGCTCTACTTGACTTAACAGGTCCTTTGACTACAAATATTTTAATAAATTATGACTACTCATTTTCTGAAATTCCAGAGCAAAGGGTGAAATTAATTTAGGTAGATGACATACTATTTAAGTTTTCCATTCTCAGATATAATAGGAATCCCCATTGCAGACCCTACATAATACATAGGAAAAAAATTGTTATAAGCAATTTGCCCATACAGTTGGGGAGAATTAGAAGTCAGGATCTGTTCAGTAAGCTGGTGACCCCAAAGACGTCAGGTGTATTAGTTCCAACATAGAAGTAGATATACTTGATACCCAAGGCAAGCTGAGGCTTCATTAAGTAAGTCCCAAGGTAGAATGAGATGTGATGCCCCACCTCCAGAAGCCAGCAGGAGGAATCCTGACTGTTCTGTTCAGGCCTTCTTAATTGATCTACTAAGGCTCAACCAGTGTAGGAAGGGCAAACCAATACACCCAGTCTACCAATTCCAGTGTTCATCTCATGCAAAACACACAGACACTCAGAACAGAATACAACTAAATACATGGACATCCATTGATCCATTCAAATTGACACATAAAATTAACCATCACATCTGGCATATTTATTCATGTGTAAAACAGTGAGTTCACATGGGATATGGAAAACCAATGGTTATTATTAGAGATAAACAGGACAAGGTATTTGTAACTACAAGAACATCTTTGTGTCTCACTGTTGAGATTCGAAAGGTTTTGCACTGTCCTATAATGATGTATGCATGGCTCTAAAGAGTCCTTTCCTCCTGGGGAAATCAGAGGAATTTCCATGAACTTGGTTTAAGAACACAGGAAGAATCGCTATTCTTCCTTTCATTTTTTCCAACTCATGCTAATATATATAATATTATATTTATATACAATATATACTTAATATATATATTAAAATTTCTTCAGTTGCCAATGGCATATTCCTGTTTTATCATCCCAGGAATAATTTGGTCTCAGTGTTTGAAATAACATTGCAAAATGACTTCTTTCACCACTGTAAGAGAGGGTGCTTTTAAAGGGGGCCCTTTAAAGAGCTTTATCAAAACAAATGGCTCCTCCCTTTAGCTTAAAGATCATTCCCTAGAAAGAAGGAGGTCATGGACAGTGCTTGAATCAGCATGTGTCAACAACACACCATCACTCAGTTATAATTGAAGCGATTTTCAAGGACTTCAACACAGAGCAGCACTATAGGGCATGTAAGCCTCACACAAGTCCAACTGGATAAGAAATGCTGTCATTTTGTTATCTGACAAGCTGGAAAGCCTGTGCATTAGGAGGATGTTGAAGATTAAAATTTACTCTGTCAAGTCTGAGAAACATAAAAGTGTGTGTGCATATGCATGTGTGTATATGAGGGAGTAGATGTTCCTTAAATAAATGAAGAGACAGTTATGCCTTCCACCTGCAGAATGGTGGCAATAGGAAGGTGCATGATTACTAATGACAGTGTTGTGAACACCAAAGTGACAAAGGGGCTTTCTTGAAAAAATGAATAATAATCATAGACTCAAAGTATTGGAAGAGATAACACAATTCAGGGATTCAGGAATGCCCAGGGGTTTTACAAAAGGGTCTTAGGACACTCTTTCCCTACCAGCATCTAACTGTATCCACAGAACAAAAAAGAAGGGCCTGTAAATGTAAATATAAAATATTTCTGCCCAACAGCTTCAATAGGCAAGTTCAGCTCCCCTCAAAGTAAGGGGCAGCTAAGCCTCAGGCTATTGGTGTATTCAGACACTTGGCTAGACTGTCATCAATTCTAGACAAAAAAAAAAGAATCCCCTGATTCACGCTGCCCTAAATTGCAATATTATTATTACTTATTATTCCTCCTTTCACTGCAGTGTGTGACCTCCAGGTGGGAGAGTTACCATAAGAAGTCCAATCAGAAAACATCTGTGTTCTTTCTACTGCCATTCAAATGCAGTGGTGAGGAGAGATCCAGCATGCCACCAACCCTCAGAGGAAAGCCCCTTTTGACCTTCTCCTTTGACCTCTGTTACCAGCTACACGTGTGATGTCAGCTGAGGGTCAGAGTGAATCACTTCACTGGGCAAGTCCTGGGAGATGATCTGGCAACTCCCACAGTTGAATCAGGTGACCTTGGTTGTTTTGTGCTCTCCCCTCCCTCCGCCGGAATTCCAAGATGATAAGCCCCCAGGAAGCTCTTGCTTTGCAGGCTGTCACAGACACTTTGCATCTTGCCTATAGGGTGTTAGTTACCCCAGTTACTCTGGAAACACTAAAGCCTGTAGCTGGAAGTTTGCCTGTGTCCCTCCAGGTCCGGTAGCTGCTCAGACTCAAGTAAGCACACAGAGGCTTATATCAATTACGAATTGCATGGTCATGGCCTATGGCTCAATTTTCTTGCTAGCTAGCTCTTATATCTTAAAGTAACTATTTCTATTAATCTATATGTCACCACATGTTTTGTGGCTTTACCTGTGTGCCATTACATGCTGCTCCCTTTACAGCCGGATGGTGTCCCCCTGCCTCTCCTTTCTCCTCTATCTCCCCTGAATTTTCCCACCTGACTCCATTCTGCCCTGCTATAGGCCAATGAAGCTTTATCAACCAATCAGAGTAACACATATTCACAGCGTACAGAAAGACGTCCCACAGAAAAAGCCTTTGTGTGTCTTGACTTTAAGCCCTTGTCAAGGAAGAAGAATAAAAAGTTTTTTTTGTTTTTGTTTTTTGTTTGTTTGTTTGTTTTGTTTTTGTTTTTGTTTTTCAAGACAGGGTTTCTCCATGTAGTTTTGGTGCCTGTCCTGGATCTTGCTCTGTAGACCAGGCTGGCCTCAAATTCACAGAGATCTGCCTGGTTCTGCCTCCTGAGTGCTGGGATTAAGGGCATGCACCACTGCCCGGCTAGGGAAGTTGTTTGAATCAGGCAGGTTTGGTTGTGAGGAAGGGGATTCCACCAAGACAGAAACCACTCTTGCATTCAAATTATTGCTACCTATCTGGCATACAGGAGACACTCAGTGAGTAAGTAAAGAGAAATGTATTAAAATTAGTACAGGTAAAAAGAGATTTCTTGAAAGACTATTAAAGAATTTAGGTGGCATGAAAACTGGAAAAGAAGGCTATGCTTTGCAGAGGACTCTCATCCGGGCATGATTCCCCATTGGCCTTCCTGATGATGAATCTTAATGATCACAGCATGGGCCATGCTACTGCAGCTTCCGTGCCCACCGTGAACAAAGAAAAGCAACAACAATCTCAAGTGGCCCAGACTGGTCCAGAATCTGGATGGTGGGTGATTGTGTTGGGGAAGGAGATAATGGAAGTATCCCGTGACATTGACAGGTCAATGCTTTAAATTGTAGACCATTCAGAAAACATGTGGGAGAGTCATTTCCATAGTTACATTACACAGTCATCTTGGGGAAGAAAAGCTTTTCAAAGAAAAACACATGATTTCTCTGTATACAGATAACAACACATACTGATAATGACCAAAACAAATATTGTTTTCTTGGGTGTAAATTATTCCATTCTTTATAGCTTTGCAAAGGTAAAGTCATCCTTGAATAGCTTAGTTTTTTTTTTAAATCACAATCTAAGACATAATATTATTGAATAAAATTTTGAAAAATTTCTCCCTTTTTAAGTTATTGTTCAGACCCATAAACATTTTCTGTATTGAAAAAAAAAGACAGGGATATGCCTCAGTGGTAGAGCACAGAGATGGGACTCAGTGGTAGAGCACTTGCCTCCAATGTGTGAAGTCCTAGACTCAATCCCAAGCATTGGAAGAAAGAAAGAAAGCTACCAAACGATTCCTGTAAATAGGAAGATGAATCTATACACACCATAAGATATTAATGAAGCATTTTGAAGAAGCCAAGAAAATTCTTAACAGAAGAAATTAGATGTTAATTTGCACAATTCCACTGCAGTAAGCATGTCCAGGATATATGCTGGGTTTGCTAAATAATATATCACAGGCCAGTCTAGAACTTCGTCTTCTGAGAGCTGGGCTTTATAGGCATGTGCCATAATACCCACTGTATGATGAGATTTTTTTTTTCAAGTTCAGTGTTGCTTTCATTGAAATTGTGGCTAACAGAAGTCCTTTGTTTTGTGACATTATAGACAATTTAAAAGTTTTCTGACAGTGGAAAAGCTTGAGCCCCTGGAATTAGCTGAGAATGCCACAGTGAAGGGCAGAAACACATTTGGTTTTCTTAAGAGACTGTGTTTATACACATATGCATGTGTACATGCACCTGAATCCAGAGTTTTATAAAACCCCACTTTCCAAATATAGTGATTTTTAATATATTTTTGTCTGCTAGTTTATGTTTTAATAGTGAAAATAAATTTATTTCACCACCCTCCCAAATGGATTTGAATCCACAGTTTCAAATATGCTGTTAAAAATCTAAATGGGAAATTTAGAGTTCTTATCAAGGATGTAAAGAGTTAGTCAACAGAGAGTTTGTAAAAAAATTTTTGCCACTATTTTCCACAAGGTAAATAGTCCTAAATGTAGTTAATTAATTAGCTGGATTTTTTAGACTTAGCCATGAGTAGCTAGAGAGCACTTATGATGAATTTATAGTTTAGAATCTGACCTAGCTGCCATAGAATCAGTTTCCCAGCACAGGGTTCTGGAGTCCTCTGAGGTGCGCTCTGATGGAGGAGTAAAAGCAAACAACCACAAACCAGAGAACGGTAGAATTTCTGAGCATTCTGGGCTTGAGAAAATCACTGTTTTAAAGGTACTTCTTAGGTTACTCTAACATGAAGCTGACATCCCCAAAGTGATGTCAGCCCGTGTTCACTGAATGCGTTTGTCACTCCACCAATAGTTTTTATACCGTGGTTAAAGGTATGTTATGTTCATTACCCAGGAGCAAGGGGTATTAAATAAATAACTGAGATTACCTTGAGGAAACAGCACATTAGTGAACCACTTCAGGACACTTATTACTATAGTACCACATCTACAATGTATTTGTTAAAAATTTTACAAAGAGAGGGGAAGGAAAGATGGATTCAGTTACAAGTGTATACAGTGCTTGCAGAGGACCCCAGTTCAGTTCCCAGCACTCAGGTGAGATGGCTCACACCTGCCTGTAACTCCAGCTCCAGGGGATCTAGTGAGTTTTTCTGGCCTTACTAGGCAGTTGCCTCTTATACACATACATACACACACATACACACACACACACACACACACACACACACACACACGTAACTAAAAATTTAAAATGAATCTTTCTTTGAAAATTTATAAAGCCAGGAGGAGGTGGCACAAGCCTTTAATCCCAGCATTCAGGAGGCAGAGGCAGCAGCTCCCTGTGAGTTCGAGACCAGCCTGGGCTACAGAGCAAGATCCAGGACAGGCACCAAAACTACACAGGGAAGCCCTGTCTCGAAAAATAAAATAATAAAGAAAAAAATTATAGAGTCCATTGAGATGATCAGGTTACATGTTAAACACTATTTTATTAACTGAATATAGACCCAGAACTATTTGATTACTAAGTCAAATAGATAGTTTTTAATAGACACATAACTTTACAACATACTTTGTCTTCACTATATATTACCTTTAAAAAAATAAATTTATCCTATAATTTTATCATGATTTTTGCCATGTATTCTAATCTTTTACATGCGATATGTGATATGGAATTGCTGAGCTGTTTTCCAAGTATGTCTAAAGCATTCTGTAAACTAATTTAGATATTTAAAATATTGGCAAGCGGAACACTTTCCTGTACCCAGTTTAGCAAGACAATAGAAGAATTTGCATTTAGGATATCCATTTTTCATGTGTAAATGATTTACTCCAAAACCTTAAAACAAGTTGTTCTCTGAGATAATTTCAACATTTCCTCTGCAATCTTACTTCTAAATTAGTGTAGATGCTTAATCTGTATTAAAAAAAAAAAAGTATTGTACCTGTAAACCTGAATTCTGTGCTAATGATGGCAGTTGGGATTTCAAGGAACTGATACCCAGACAAAAATAACTTCTCCTTGAAAGACTATCATGTGGATGTTTGGTGATGGTGACGACAAGATACATCAACTTAAGGCACACTTCTGAAATCCTCAAAGATGTCACCTGACCCTCGCCAACCTATTTCTGTTCATCTCCTGAAATTAAACCTACCTCAATTTTAACCTTCACAGATTTGTTTCAGTGGATATGGAAGCAAGCGTATTTCTTTCTCAGATCCCTTAAAATGCCTTTATAATATTAATAATTGTCCCTTTGATCTTTTGAAGATAAATTTGAAATATCATAGGCATGTGATTTTGTAAGATTGTTTTATAATGGCCATCACCATTTAATCTGATAAATTAAGCTGGTTATGGAAACATTTGTCTCAGTATCAGCCAAGTCCTTTTTTTTTTTCAAATGCAGAATAGTTTCCTTTTAAAGTTCTATATATGTATTTTACAGCTACCTGTAAAAAGTTTCCTCGTCAGTTGCAAAGAACTTCCTCAACTGATAATTATGTACTTTCTGTGTTCCCTAGCTCATATTTATAGACTAATGGACCTATTGTTCTTTTTCATGCGTCACTATTACCTCTGAGTAGCGTTGACACATTGTTATAACTTATTGTGTGATTTAATTCAATTACCTTCTATAATGGCATGGTGTTCCATGTGATAGTGCCAGTAAGCATTTTTTTTCCCTTAGACTTCTTTTTTTTTTTTAATTAAGAAATTGTTTTATTCATTTTACATACCGATCACAGATCCCCCTCTCTTCCCTCCTCCTCCCCTCCAAGCTTTCTCCTCCCCCCCCCCCCCCCCCCCCATTCCCTCCTACAAAAGGTAAGGCCTACCTAGGGGCATCAGCAGAGCCTGGTACATTCAGTAGAGGCAGGTCCAAGTCCCTCCCCCTGTATCAAGGCTATGCAAGGTGTCCCTCCGTAGGGCATGGGCTCAAATGCCAGCTCATGCACCAGGGATGGACCCTGAGCCATAGGGCCCCTTAAGTAGATCAAGCTAAGAGAGGGCAGAGGGATCAGATGATCCAGGGGCATCAAGATTATGACGGGGAAACTTATAGAGACAACCAAGCGAGACAGTTGTGTAGCCAGTAAGCATTTGTAATAGATAAGTGGGCTACTGAAATCTAACCTCTATTAAGAAAATGACTTACACTTAGGTTTCAAGCTTGAAGTATTCTGAAAACTGAACCTACCTATCTCGATAGGGTTTCTATTGCTTCGACAAAATGCCATGACCAAAAAGCAAGTTGGAGAAGAATGGGTTTGTTAGGCTTACACTTACATATTGCTGTTCAGCATTGAAGGAAGTCAGGCCATGAACCCAAACAGGGCAGGAACGTGGAGGCAGGAGCTGATGCAGAGGCCATGGAGGAGTGCTACTAAGTGGCCTGCTTCCTCTGGCTTGCTCGGCCTGGTGTCTTATAAAAACCCAGGACCACCAGCCTAGAGAAGGCACCACCCACAATGGGCTGGGCCCTGTCCCTTACAACTGGATCTCATAGAGGCATTCCTTCAACTGAAGCACCTGCCTTTCTAATGACTCTAGCTTGTGTCAAGTTGACACAAAACCAGCCAGTCCACTACTATCTAAGCAACCAGATCAACAGATACATCCTTAACCAAGCCCCCACGCCCAGGAGGAGCCCAGGTGCCACACTTCAATCATAACCCACTCTCACATGAGATCTGATTCTATCTGGGTTTTCAGATTGCTTGGGGTTTTTTTGTTGTTGTTGTTTTGGTTTGCTTTTGTGTTCCTAATAGGAGGTTTGGTTTTTCATAAACTGTTTCATTGGTCATTGTATCAGTTAAGTTTTAATGTAGCTTTTTTCTTTTTTTTTAAATCGAAAGGAAAAGCAGGAGGATGGGAGGACAGGGGGAACTTCTGCTTTTCAGTTTTTGCCTGCATTAGAATCCATGGAACCATGCTTTCAAAATTTGGCTTTATGTTTCTTTGTGATTTGGTGCAATAGCTTTAAAACAAACAAGCAAGCAAGCAAGCAAGCAAGCAAACAAAAAAACGTGTAGTTTGGGTTCTTCACATGATCATTGTATAGCTTTATTTTATATGGATTTAATAAAAAAATGAAAAAAAATGTGTAAAGAATGTTTTTGAATAGCCTTCCTTTCCTTCCCTTTGAGGAATCCATAGTCAATGGGAAAACCATGGGTGTTTGGGGATACTGGGGAACAGAAGAGCTAGCAAGCCTGAGCCTTCTGCCAGGAAAGTTTGGAAATCTTCGATTCTGACAGCCTGCAACATCACTGTGCCAGAAAGTACAGTGTGAGAAGCCAAGCTCACCTTTCTGTGTTAGCCTTTCCAGAGAGGAGAAAAAGAACAGGCCTGAGGAATAGGATAGAAAAGGCAACCCCAGCCCCTGTAAAATACTGTTTCCAAGCCTTTTGAAGTCAACTATAATTACCATGCTGGTTAGAATTCAAGTTAGAGTTTCTGCTTTGCCAACTTAATTAGTAGTTTAAGCAGGCAGAAGTAAAATACTGTGCCATGCAGCACAGCGATCGGAAGGTGGAAAGAAAATATGGACATGCTGTTCCCGAAGGAGTTGGGGAAGAAAATCCGACATTATGCTTGTGTGCCCCTATTTTTTCCTATGGTTACTCTAAAGCAACAGTTTAGAGCCTTTCTTTGGCTCTCTGAGAATCAGAGTAAAGGCATCGTGCCTCTTCTTACAATAGCGCGCATTTAAGTGCAAGTTTCCGTTAGGTCGGTATGACCACCTATTCACTAAGACAGCTCACAAACATGCTTACTCTAACCCATGAATTTCTTTTGAAATCCCCAGATCTTCTTCTAAAGTCCTTATTCTAAATTGTACAGTTCCCCCCAAGAAGACCAGACTGGCAGTTATGGAGGTATGTCCTTTATTATGGTCATCTCAGGAAGGACTCTCTGCATTGACCTGTTCTGGCCTTCATCCTATTCATTCCTGACTTGAAGATCTTTTATTTCCTCTTATTCCAACCCTAAATTATCCCAGTCCAAGTTTGCATCCTCTTGTTAAACAGAAAGATATCTCTTTGAGAAAGGTTAAGAAAAATAAACAAGCTTTGTTTTTGAGCTGGATGATAGTAATTAAGTCAATTCTTAGTTGTGCCTCGTTCTTTGAACTTAAAAACATTCTGTGTATAATTAACGTTTTGTGCATGAACTTCCTTATAGCTACAGTTGTTAATATTTTATTGTTTTTGGTTACTCCTTTTGCAAACCAGGGTAGACAAGGCTATTCTCCAGTGGTCTGAAATCTAAATGACTTAATATGGCAGAGGTTTACTTCATACTCTTCTATGTCCTAGATAATGGGCCAAAGTCCATGATGGAAGAGAGCCATTGATGCTTCATCTCAATCTAGACTTTGTTACTAGGGGAAAGAATCTAATAGATTGGTCACAGCCATAAATCTGTGCCCAGAAGTGATACTTTTCACTTTAGTTCAAATCCACTGGACAAAATATATCACAGGACCAAGGCTGTCATCTGATGGGAGGGTGAAGACAGTGTTATCATAGGCCCCAAAAGGAGAGAAGTCAAAGTACTGGATAAGCATTCAGTTAATCACTGTTGACTTTTCTAGACTCCCCTCCAATGTCTCCTAACATTTTGGAATCTGGTTGAAGTTAATCAGAGCAAAAAGGGACCTATGGTCTTATTTTTGGTAGAAAAAAATATACTCCCAGGTTAATTGTATCACATATTGTAATTGATTTCATATAAATAAAACACATAGCAAATAAAATAAAATAAAATAAAGACCAGGAAGAAATTGCAAAGGAAAAGGACCTTAGTTCTGCTAAATTAGTGTTAAGCCAACCTAACTTACCTAGCCCTTAAAATAATGTGTGCATGGTCATTTCAACTTCATAGGATCAAGTCTCTCTCTGTGACCTTCAACATTCTTAGTCCAGGCTAATCCTTATGGCAAAGATGAACTGAAGTGAATACAGTACCCCAAACACCACCTGGTCCAGCTGCAAAGCTGAAGATATGTCTTCAAAGAGCAAGATCAAAAGGACAATTGCAGTGTTGCTCCGTTTCTTTTCTCGGTTGTCCTGACTCCTGTTACCCTACTTAGAGTGATGTGTGAAGTGACAAACAGGCTGCCTTATCTCCTCAGTCACGTTAGCCTAACAGTTGACTTTAGGGCAGCTTTAGTGCTCTCCACCATTCTTTTTGCCTGGCTGTTTGCTTGAGGGTGATAGAGAGTGAGGGTGGCAGGTGAAATGAATTCTAGTTTCACCAAGTTCTTAAACACATCTGAAATAAATGCAGATCCCTTGTCAGGAATAATCACATCTGCAAATCTAGACATGGAAAATCACTGGTCAGAGCCATTATCATTGAAGCAAGGCTGCTACTGTACGGCGTGTTTAGAGAAGGTAGCCAAAATAAGAAAGATTCTATTCTTTGCTGAGTAAGGAGGTATTTTTAACCAAGTCTTCTGGACAGTTTCCCAAAGGAAGGAAAGATGTCTTTGGTGGATTATATGAATGAATTTGACAGTGGCTACAGTTTTCTCAGTAGCACAAATAATTATAACTTTGTGTCTATAATACCCAGGGCATAAATATCACTAAATAGTTCCTAGGTGAACATTATGCATTTTAGTTGCAATATGATTATCATCTGATATCTCTATGTTGTCGACTAGAAATTAAGGGTGAAAACTTGGATTAGAATGTAGAGTCTTGAGCCAATGAGATAGCTCAGCACATAAAGTGCTTCCAACACTATTCTGACAATCTGAGTTTAATTCCCCCAAACATCTGTAAAGATAAAAAGAAAGAACAGACTCAATAAGATTGTCTTCTGCCCTCCATACATACACTATGGTATGCACCTATACATACCATATATATATGATATATATCATATATATCATATATATCATATATATCACATATATACCGTATATATGATATATATCATATATATCATATATATACCATATATATATACAAAATGAAAAATTGAAGAAATTAGAGCCTGCCTGTACATAAAAGCATACACATAGTTTAAACTGTGGAAGTGAGTTAGCCTATTAAGCTCCATCACATGAGATAACAATAGACTCAAAAAGTCTTTTATTGAGGATGTGTCACATCCTGGACTTTCTTCTAAGTCAAGATCTTTTGTATTTCCTTGAGAAATTAAAAGATTCAAATAAAGTATTACTGCATTAAAGGTCATGAACCTCTTTTTTCAGACATCAAAACCCATGTTCTTATTACTGGATTGAACTTCCCTCTAGTTACAGCATCCGATGGGATTGAGGAAGGCAAATCTGTAAGAAAGCAGTAATTTTCCTCCTCTCTTCTTTCAGCCCCTCATTTTCTCCATGTCAAGAGCATTTCTGCTCACGGGTCTCTGTTTTGGGCCATTGTCAAGTAGAATGGAGTCTAGCTTTTGAATTCCCCTGTGTCATATTAGCCCTCTAATAGACCCACCATGCCAAGCAGGCAGCATAGGTTTTAGGGAGACCTTAGTATGATAATATGGAACTGGCCTATCATTTTAAGTTCAAAGCATTTTAGCAAGGTAAGTTCTACATATATTGCACCTGCCAAGTCCATTCGTAAAACTCCCATTTTGAAGGGGAAGTTAAAAGTCAAGGTGATAGAGAGGTTACACTTGTGCAGTTGCTGACGAACAGCATAGAAGGTCTGTCACGGAAAGCTGATGGGAAAACTAGGTGATCACGGATGGCTCTGTAAATAGGCATGTCTACTGTAGATTTGGCGTCACTTACTCTGTGTGATTTAAAATAGTTGAATACAGACAAAGTCTGCTGAAGTTTGTTCTAATGAATTGGGGCAAGAGAGGGTTCAGTATGCCACTGTGTCACCCTGGCTAGTCTGAATCCTCGGGGCCAAATGAACTTCCTTTTTTACCCTTCCAAGTAGCTGGAATTACAGGCACTCATTACTATGTGTGGCTAACTTGGTCTTAATAAAGAATGCTTTCAGAGACATTACATGGAATAAAAAATATATGATTTCTCTTTTGGAAAAGCATATATATTATTAAAATTTTTTTTTTTTTTTTTTTCATTCCCAGGGCTTGCTCCTCCTACACCCTATTTTGATACCATGTGTTTTCTGGTTTGCTTATGATGGGGAATTTATGTCACATTACTTGATAGTGAATCTTTTTTGTTGTTTTGGATTTTTTTACTTTTTGAAATTATAAGATAATTACACAATTTCCCCCTCCCTTCCATTTCTTCTCTCCGACCTCTCCTGTGTACCCCCTTGCCCTCTCTGAAATTCATGGCCTCTTTTCAGTTGATTGCTCTGTGTATGTGTGTGTGTGTGTGTGTGTGTGTGTGTGTGTGTGTGTGTGTTTATAGACTCCAAAAACATACAAGAATGACTTGCTTAGTCTGTATAATATTACCTACGGCATGCATAGGACCTCAGGGCTGACCACTCAGTATTGGATAACCAGCTGGGGGACTCTTCTCTGGGGCAGACCATTTCTCCTGGTCTCAGATGACCTCAGCATTCCCCCAGTTGTCTCATTTCTCTGTCTAGGGTCGTGGCCCCTAGTTTCTGCTTTCACATTAGGATTCCCATGGGCGTCCTGGTTGCTCAGGTCTTGTTTAGGCAGCCATGTTGATAAGACCTCATGGGTGGAGCCTCTCTCACATTTCCAAAGGACACACTCTCACAGCAAGCTTTTAAAAACCACTTTAAATGCAAAATGAAGAAGCATACTTTCTTAAAACTTAAAATTAAAAAATAAATGAATCTATCCTATAAACAAGTTCTCTTAATCACAGAGGCACTGCTAATGGAGGCTCGGCTAGGTGTACTTTCCTTTACCACCCCCTCACCGCCCCCCCCCCCCCCCCCCCCCCCGACCCCCGCAACTAGAGAACATAAAAATACAACGTTCCATGTTCCATGTGCTGCAAGCCAGAGAGTACACACCGAGAGCCTGGTTGCTCATCACTTCTCCTTAAGCTGCCTTTTAGCCTCCCTCCTTTGGGATGGTGTGTTTTGTAGCTGTTATCACTTGTGTGGTTGGAAAGGACCAGGAAAATGAATAGGATTTGAAGGTGTGTAGAAAGATGTGAGCCTTGCCATGATCCTTGGGATTTGCAGAAGCCTTTCCAGTTCTTTGTGCCGGGCCTCAGTTAATATTTCATCTCTGCTCTGCTTTTAGTTTCTAAACGACAGATGTTTTTAACATCAGTGTAGGGTTCTTCTCCCTCTCCCCCCCCC
>CABHPP010132119.1:12154-26562 GCA_902168425.1 Peromyscus attwateri
ATGCAGAGGGTCTAGGTCAGTCCCATGCAGGCTCCCTAACTATTGGTCCAGAGTCCATGAGCTCCCATTTGCTCAGGACAGCTGTCTCTGTGGGTTCCCCTGTCATAACCTTGATGCCCCCTGGCTCATAAAATCCATTCTCCTTCTCTTCAGCAGGACTCCTGGAGCTCAGCACAGTGCTTGGTTGTGGATCTCTGCATCTGCTTCCATTCTTTACTGGTTAAAGGCTCCCTGATGACAATTAGGGCAGTCAGCAATCTGATTACAGTAGATGGCCAGTTGGGTCACCCTCTCCACTGTTACTAGGAGTCTTAGCTGGGGTCATCCTTGTGGATTCCTGGGATTTTCCCTGGCACCACATTTCTCCCTAACCCACAAATGGCCCTCTCTATCAAGATCCTCATGTTCCCATCTCCCATCCTCCCCATGCATGCTAAGTCTTCTAAGAAGACGTTCGGATATAAATTCTGTAGATGGCTGTAAAATCAAAATTAAATTAAGAAATAATTTAGAAACCGCATATGCAATTTGAATTGTATCTTATTTTGTTAACAAGGTATTGAGCTAAAGATACTCTCACTTAGAAGAGTTAGGAATTAACTGAGGTATTTGTGAAGAGATCTAAGCTGTCCTCAGGAGAAGACAAGAGGGAGGCAGAGGATACTGAGAAGCTCCAGAACCTCTGCCTTTACCAGGTTGCCCAGTGTCAGCAATGAGGGAAGGAAAGCCATCAGTATACATCTTGCATCTCACGTGTCATCTTTTGACCTCCTCACTCTGACCACACAGAATACAGGGAGCTCTGGAATCCAGATGCCACACTTTATTCAGCCAGTTCTGAACTGAACCAAGTTTGGCTGAACTGGGAGAACAGCTCCAATATGAAGGATGAAACTCTTCATCAACATCTTCAAGGTATCACCTTCCCATTCTGTGACTGACTAGAGATCAACTCTAAGAAAGAGCACAGAGAATTCTGGGCTTGCCAACAGAAAGAAGAGGAGCTCTGATAGGAAGCTCCATAGGCGTTAGTAAAGGAAGTTTGTGAATATGCAGACTGTTTTCTCTCTACACACACATCTGGTTACCAATGAAATGAAATGAGAGTTAAGAAAAGAGCTTGAACAATTCATTCAGAAGTGGGTGAACTAGCCCAGAGTACTGATACATTGACTTAGTCACTTTTCTGTTGCTAAGATAAAACATCATGGCCAAGACAACTTATAGAAGGAAAGATTTTCTTTGGGTTTATGATTCCAGAGGGATAAGAATCCATCATGGCAGCAAGGGGCAGACATGGCAGCAGTAACAGAAGCTGAGAGCTCACCTCTCGAACTGCAAGCATGAAACAAGAGAGTGAACTGGAAATGGTGAGAGTCTTTAAATTCTCAAAGTCTGCCTCCAGGGACACACTTCCTCCAACAAGGCTGTCCCTCCTGAGCCTCCAGAAAGAACAGAACCAAGTGCTGAAACATTCTAACATCTAAGCCTATGGAGGATAGCCCACTCAAACCACTATGTGTGGAGTAGGTGTGCACTGGAGCCACCAAGAGCGATTTTTAAGTGGTACTTATAAGGGTAAGATGACGGAAATATGCATGATGTGCTTGCTGTGAAGAAGCAGTGTTATTAACTGCTCATTCAAGGATTAATGTGACCAAACTGTGTTCTGCAGGGAAGTGTTTTGCTACTGAGGATTAATTATTCCTTCAAGCAAGTCCATATGCCACAAATGGCCCTTTCTGAGAAATCAATAAATTTAAGAAATCTCATGTTCTATCATACAGACAAGGGCAAACCACTCCAAATTACTTCGATAGCAGTATTTTGAAGCATCACCCACCTCTTCTGGTCTTGTGAGTTGTTTTTTTTTTTCCTTAAGATTTGTTTATTTTTATTTTGTGTATGGGTCTTGTATGTGTATCTGTGCATCATGTGTGTTCAGGGCCTACAGAGGCCAGAAGAAGGTGGCTGATCTCATAGAACTGGAGATTTAAACGGTTGTGAGTTGCCACGTGGATGCTGGGAATCCAACCTATGTCCTCTGGAAGAAAAGCCAGTGCCCCTAACCTCCTGGTCTCAGGTTTTAAACAGACATTGAAACTCTTTTCCTGCCTCTCCTCACACTATGATTGCTGCTTCTCTCCTCAATTCTTCTCCAATCACTTCTAGACTTAGTTTTCTCTGATCCTAACTGAAATGAAATTTTCCTCAAGGGTACTTTCCTTTACATGCTATAGAACATCACCTTAGCTCTGAATTGCCAGTTCCCTAATATTTAAACAGACTTCCTAACTGTCTCATTTCTCAGTTAGCCCTCAGAGGCCCTGGTCATGGTCAGTTTTCTAATCTCTTTAAGTCTGCTTAAGACTTATTAATCAGAACTCAGTCCATTGCTTCCATCCTGCTACCTTGCCAACCAGCAGCTTTAGGGGTTTTCCACTGTTTCTGATTTTTGTTCAGAAATACAGTTCATCTACTGTGACTCCTATCATATTGACGACCGTCTAGCCTCACCCATCACTTCCTGTAATGAACTGTTGTCCTTTCTAGATTTCCTTTACTCTCCAAACCTGAAGATTACTCCATAGTTATTTAGCTGTACTTCTATATCCTGTGGATTTGCATTTATGTGAGACTTATGACTATGTCTCATACATAGTCATAATAAATCCCTATGACTTCATACAGGTTTGTAAGTTCAGCCTTAACAAATACTCTAATATCTAGACATCAAATGTCTCCCACGAGAGTTTGCTTGAATGTGTTGAATACTTAACACTGAAAAGCAAATTTCTTCCTTCACTTTAGTAGCTAGCCCCCACCAAATAGTAACAAAAATACAACAAGCAAACCCAAAGCTACAAACATGCTAGATCATTGTTTATTCTCTATAATTTTCCTGTTCAATTTCCTCCTGTATGCCTATTTCACCTCTACGTCTAAAATGAGCAAATCTATATTGTTAACTTATAGTCAACTTTTTCTTAAAGATCTAATTATGTTTAATCTTCTTCAAATTCATTTTTTTCCTAAGATTTATATCATCAAAAACTCTGAACCCAAGTTGTTGCACAGTCCCGAGCATAAAAGAGGCCCTCATACCCTGGTCTCACTCATTCTCCCCTTTTCTCCATCCCATATTTTGGTGTTTATAATATTTTAAGCAATGACAGTATCTGCACATGTATATTTCCATTTAAGATTTATTTAGTTTTTTTTTAATTTGGTTTGTTTGAGACAGTTCCTCTGTATAACCCTGGCTATCCTGGAACTTGCTTTGTAGACCAGGCTGGCCTTGAACTCTCAGAGATCTGCCTGCCTCTGCCTCCCAAGTGCTGGGATTAAAGGCATGTGCCACCATGGCCACTTTATTTAGTTTTTTATTTATGTGTATGTGTGTGTCAGTGTGTATAAAAGGGTATGTGTGGGGGTAATGGTGTATAGGTAAAAAGGTAGATGTCCCACAGAGTCCAGGATGAAGTGTGATATGCTCAAAAGCAAATTTCTTTTCTTTTTTCAAGCTTTGTTTTATTTTTAAATTGTGTGTATGTCTGTGAATGGGCATGCCATGTGAATACAATATTCAATGAGGGCAGAAGAGGGTGTGGATTCCCTGGAGCTGGAGTTATCAAAGATTGTTAGCTGCCCAGAGTGAGTGCTAGGAACTGATTGCAGGTCCCTCTGCAAAGGCAGTACTCACTGTTAGCCATTGAACCATCTCTCCAGTTCCTGTAATTACTTTTCAGTCCCTGCCATGAACCATTCTTGGATAAAGATATGGTATTTCACAAATATTTGTGTAGAAATGACGTATGTTAATCCCCTTCTTTTCTCCAGATATTGAAGAAATAGTATATAATCTGAACCCAGTACTATCTAAGTATCTACAAATTACTCCCTCTATATCAGAGTATTCTATAGGATAGAAGAAATAAAATAATGGGCTTCTATAAGCCTGCCTGCATCATTCATGAGCACAAGGTAGACAGTATCCCTAATCTAAAGTGAAAACACGATATTAAGGAATGCACTCTCCGTAAGTGTTTAATTAAGCTGTTTTCTTGTGGCTTTTGGAAAGAAACTTAAGTAAATTTAATTCTGTATATGATAATCCATTGAGCAATGTACACTGAAAGAAACCATTTTACAGAATTTGCCAAGTCAACATCAACCAGAGTCAATATCAGCACACCTGGAATATGCCATTTGGGTGTGTTCACAGTAGAGCTAATTGCTGCAGAAGACACTGAAAACTGCCAGTCAGGGTACTAGTCATACTTGCTGCTTTTAACTGAGCCTGGACTCTAAGTGTGATAATCCACCTAATGTAAAATCCATGTAATCTGTCAGCCACTGGTGCTCTTCTCTAAATGGAAGATAGATGCATGCTAAATAGAAATCTGTGATTCTAAAATCATCCTATGTATTGAACTACATATAACTGAAAACTCTTCATGAATTCTGCATAGTCAAATTACATTTTTTTTCAGTATTCCTAAACATCTCAGAAAACCCACAGCTTTCACAATCTCAGATATAGCAAACTACCTTTTTTTTTTATAGGAAAATGATGACTGAGCTAGAAACATCCTGAATGCATGCATCCCACTGCCTGCCACCTACACACACACACACACACACACACACACACACCACACAACACACACACACAACACACACAACACACACACACACACACACACACACACACACACACACCTCCAAAACAGGGAGTGAAGCAGTTAACAATCTTACAAAAATATTTTTATATATTTTAAAAATTCATTAACATCAAGCCAAATGTTGAGCCAAATTTTAACCACATCTTTTGAATGTGACATTTCTATATTTCCTTCTCTGATTATACTAATAACCATAAAAGAACCTTTATGAGAAATCATAAGAAGCAGGAGGAAAAAAAGGTTGTTGCATGCCATTTCCACCTCCTGAGTCATTCCACTCTTTAGCACAGCTAACATCACATGACCTAAAATCTTTTAAAATGTGAACACCTTCCACAATATGAACTATTCTAAATGGTCACTGTCCTTTTTTTCATAAATAAGGAAAATCCATTTCCCCCAGCAATTAATTAGTTTTCACTGTTCTTCTCATATGGGGGGAGGGGGAGTCCAATCTTGTCACTCAGAGTCTATTTAACACATTACATCAATCTTCACTCGTGGGAGAGAAGTGACTTATATACCATTCTGAAAGGTTAAAACAAAAGCCTACAGAATCCCAATATCCCAGCAGCAGCAATTGTTCAAAAGGCCTTGGGCTCAGGATGCTGGAGTGCCTCTGAGGCTGTGACCAGGGGGCTCAGCCGTGGGCTCTGGCGGAGCCACTGCCATGTTAATCTGCTTCATTACATCTCTATGATTTGTTCAACGCATTAGGCATCAGTATTTCCCTTGTGAGAAGAAGGCCCATCCCTCACTCTGAAAGCTTTATCTTTCGAAGTTAAACAAATACAGCCCCTGACATGAAAGGCTGAGAAGCCGACGAAACATTAAAATACAACATGGCACAGCCAGCGATCATTTTAGCATAGGAAGATTTTTTAAAGGCAGAACAGCCAGAATTAGAGCATTTGAACCTTTTGGGTTTGAATACAAGATTACAAAGCACATCTTAATTTAAATGCCATCATTTGGCAGAATAGTGATTCACCGATGCGACAAAAATAGAATCATGCTTGCTTACCTGAAATAAAGGGAATGGTAATCATAGCACAGAATCCATGTGCGTGATGAATATAACAGTCTCCAATGCAGGTCTCTAGAATTCAGCCTACAGCAGAAAGTAAAAATCTCACATGTGCAATATCCTTACTAAAGAAGAAAAGCCAAGACAGGGCGATCACTGCATCCTCTCTGCTTCTGCCTTAGCTTTCTGTTCTGACACTCACTCACTCGATGGTACCCACTGTCTGTTAGAAAACAGCATGCTAAATTAAAATAAATAAATAAATAAATGTAAGGGAGCAGCTTGCGTGACAGCTCCATCTCCTGGTCACAAATGGAATCACTGTAATGCAAGCTCATTTGGCAGAATAGCATTCAACAAATAACGTTAAGTGGTGTAATGTATATAGTTCAGAATTCTAATGTATTTGAATTCAACTACTCGAATTAGTCACAAATTAAACATTGGAAAGTCATTATACTCTGAATTTTAAAAATTATAGTTCAACTTTTTGGGGTTGTTTGATTTATTTTTATTATGTTTAAATAAAATCTAAGTTATCATAACATTGCTAAAAACTGCTATATGAAAATAATTGTAACAATTACCATTATTGGTGATCTCTATGGAGAAGCATGTTTTCTTAACAGATATGTTTGTGATTAACAGAATAAGAAAGGATGAGAAGAAAAACCTTCAGTCACTTCAAGCTTTCTGAAACATTTCAAAATGTACAGGCAATCTGAGATGTGATAATTGTGCTATACTATAGTGTGAAGCTAGGTCTCATTGGGAGGGTAGGAGCAGAATTAAAAATTTCCCACTTGTTAAATAAGTCAGAAAACGAAAGTTTTACTGTGTATATGATCTGTTCAAGATATATTTATATTAGTTTGCTTGCTTAATTTTCTGCAATTGTTTATGAGATCCTGGGTAATAGCCCACTTGAATTAAAAAAGGTAGGTCTGTCTTTTGTCAATGCCAGCTCCATCAAGCAGGGGCAGGAACCAAGTCGCAGAGTATAATGCTGTCCGTGGTGCTCAAACTCAACTGCAGGCTCGCTTGGAACATGCTAGGTTTTAGGTTAGCTGACATCAAATCTGGGTAAAATATGACCGAAATTTTAGTTTCACAAGTTCTAAGTCAGGGGCTGGAATGACGGCTCGGTAATTAAGAGCATTCACTTGTCTTTCAGAGGACCTAAGTTTGATTCCCAGCACCTACATCAGTTGCCTCACAACTGCCTGTAATTCCAGCTCCAGAGGATCTGACACTCTCTTCTAGACTCTACAGTCACTGCAGTCATGGGCACAAACCCACATGCATACACACATAGACACATAACTCAGAAGTTTAAAGGTAAAAGATTCTAAATCGGTCCAATAAATAATATGATCTAGTACACAATTAGTTGTATTATGTTTTATTCATAAAATATGCATGCATGTAATTCAGAAGGCATAATGTTGATGAATCTAATAAGAATGACTTTAGGTTTTATTATCTGTGTGCTGAAGTTCTGTTACATAGATTATGCCATCATCAATTAAGTTTTCTTTTTTTTTTTAATTTTTCTCCTATCTGATATGATCAAATACTGAGCTGTTACAAACATGAAATACCATTAAAATATTTTAATTGAAATTTATACTTATGGGGATTTTTACAATAACCTATGTAATATTTAAATATTTTCTTAACAAGCAAGTGTTTCTCCCATATTTTTTTACAGCAAATTTTACTCTTTAGGGGCACATGCCTAACCTGTCCTAGAATTCTGTGTATCTTTAGACAGCATCATAAGCTCCTAAAAATGCAATATTCTGTAAATGGACACTTCCTGTCCTGACTGCCCCAGTCTCAAATAAACACACAGAGGCCCATATGAATTGTAAATGCTCAGCCAATAGCTCAGGTTTGTTTTTAGTTAAAATAACCCATATTTCTATTTGTGCGTTGCCACATGGTGGTACCTTTATTAGCATGGTACACTCATCTGTTCCCTCTGCATCTGGCTGGCAACTCCTGACTCCACCCTTCTCCTTCCTATCATCCTTAGTTTGGGTCAATATATATTAGTTTGCTTACTTAATTTTCTACAATTGTTTATGAAATCCTGGGTAATAACCCACTTGAAATAAAAAAAAAAAAAGGTAGGTCTGTCTTTTTGTCAATGCCAGCTCCATCACGCGGGCAGGAACCATGTCGCAGAGTACAATGCTGTCCGTGGTGCTGAAACTCAACTGCGGGCTCTCTTGGAACATATATTTCCTGCCTGGCTACTGGCCTATCAGCATTTTATTAAACCAATTTGAGTGACAAATTTTTACAGTGTATAAGAGGATTATCTCACAGCATTTCCCCCTTTCTGTCTAATCAAAAAGGGGGGGTTTTAACTTCAACATAGTAAAATTACGTATAACAAAACAGTTATCAAGCAGGAATTATACTTACAATATCTAGTCTATTTGTATTTGACAAAATCAGAGAAAACAATTATCCATCTTGTGTTGGTGAGTCTAAAGTTTTATATGTAATTTACATTTTAATCATAACTAAGGAAAACTATAATCATAACTATCTAGTCTTCAACTCCATCAACACCCCAGAAGGGTGAAATGTTACCTAATGACAGGGACATCTTGCTGCCTGGACAGTCACCCAAAGTTCCTCTGTAATGTTGGGGCATCCAACTCTGGCCTATAGGCTTAGCATATCTGACAGCATATTCCTGTAAAGCAGGGAATTTTGAAGGACTGTCCTACCTTGTCTTGGCAAAGTTTGACAGTCACCTTTCTTGTGTCCTGCTGGTCCACTTTGAACAGTATACTGTCAGCAATTGAGGCAAGGGCAGTTTTTTTTTTTCACCAAATGACTACCTTTTGCCATAAAGGAAGCAAACTCCATATGGAGTTTCTTTAATGCCCATCATTCTCTTTGAACTAATTGTGCTGCCAGGAGCAGACATGTCTCACTGTCGAGAAAAGTTTAAGTTATTAAAACATATTAAATGCCATATTCTATAGGTCTTTGAAGTGTTTGAAGATTGATTATCTATCTGAAATATATCTCTGTATGACCTTAAAAACCTAACTAACATGACTATATGTTTGTTAGTATAGGTGGCTATTAATCTATATTTCTTAATTATATATTACATTTTTAAATGAGCTTCACAAACATAATACCCTAAACAAAAGTAGAAATATATATACTATAACAAAATTAACTTTAAACTTGTATCAATAAACCAAAATCCATACTAATGTAAAATATGTAAGATTAATAGTTGTTTTAAATTAAAGTAGATTCAATAATCTACCCTTTTATCCTATCATTTCTATATTCCACTTATCTTTTTGCAACAAGATCACTGAATCTAATCTCCTTTGTTCAGCTTTTTTCCCTGACCATTAACAATGACAACTTGTAACCAACCCCCTAAACAATGACAAATATACATAATTTATTTTTGAGAATGTGGTGGTAGTTCTCTACTACTTCCTGCTGATTAAGGGACACTGACAATCTTTGGGGGAACCTGAGAAAATTTAGGATTATGGTCAAGTCCTGTCTGGAGTGTTCTGTGAGGCTGGATCATCTCAGGCAGCATCCTTGAAGCTTTTCTGGATACAGAACTCAGAGAAAACTGCAACAGAGGTGGCCTGAAACATTGGATCATCTGGGCTATCTGTTCCCACTGGTAAATTTTCAGGGGGTCTTCCTTGATCAAACCTGATTTTTCTTTACCTAGAATGAATCTGCAGCCTTTCATTTCCTATGGAAACAAAAGCAGAACCTCTTTCCCAAAGTAATGTACCTTCTGACTTAAATTTTGAAGTCAACATATTTTTAAAATGTATAGGCTAGTTTAATCTAGCAGCTTTTATAATAAAATGTCTCTCAGCAGTTATCACTTGTTCATTAGCAGTCAAAAAATTTAAAGACAACACAATAACATACAGTATCCAGACTCTTTGTGTGTTCTCCTTCTTTATGTGGTTTATTATATTTTTATTACTCTATTCCTTTTTAAGGACTTTCTCTATCCTTTTTCTTTTCTCTCCCAAGCCTACATTTATTTTTTAAACACACTGTGACCCATTTAGAGGTTCTTTTTGTCTGAATCTGTCCTTACTGCACATCTGTAAACTTTTCTGTCTGCTGAGCAAAAAAAAAAACAAAACAAAACTGCTGTGTAACTTAGATAATGGCATGCTGGTGCTGGCTCCTCCCCTTTGGTTTCCTGAGAGTCTTAGTCTCATGATGGAGGCATGTTTACTACCCCAACTCTGGGAAGTTTCTAGGTTCATGCCACCATTGAGTAGCGTGCCACTGGCTGCTCATAAACACCATTTAAATGTTTGGTAGCAGGGCCTCTTAAAAGAGCTGCCCATTTTTGCTGCTAGCACTGAGCCAGGAAGCCATCTCATGTCTTAAAGGAGCTGTCAGCAAACAGCCCACTGGAGAAAATGTAGCTATCAAGAAGCCAGATACCAAGAGGCCATGTCTGACTCCATTCCTGTGTTTGTTAGTATAGGTTTGTTAGTATAGAATCCCTTTTTTAAGCTTTGTTAGGTTTTATGTGGAAATTGTGGCCACATTTTGGAATGCCATATGTAAACAGATGTTTTCTGTCCCAACTGCCCCAGTCCCAAATAAACACACAGAGGCTTATATGAATTATAAATGCTTGGCCAGTAGCTCAGGCTTGTTATTGGCTAACTCTTACATTTAAATTAACCCGTATTTCTATTTATGCTTTGCCACGTGGCGGTATCTTTATTAGCATGGCATGTACCCTCTGTGTCTGACTGGTGACTCCTGACTCTAGTCTTCTCCTCCCATCATCTTTAGTTTGGTCACCATGCCTATACTTCCTGCCTGGCTACTGGCCCATCAGAGTTTTATTAAACCAATTCAAGTGACAAACCTTTACAGTGTACAAGAGGATTATTCCATACCAATATTCAGTCACCATGGTGTTATGTGGTGCAATGGCTGGGATAATTCCTCTAAACTGTGGGTTATGCCACATACTCTTCAAAACATTCCAGTGGCTACTCACATCCTTCACATTACAACCAAAGTCTAGCCACGTGCTCAGTGTATTGTTCACACTCTTGTCTTTTATCTGAGTTTGGATATATCCTCACTCTCTATTCTGATTTCTTTATAGTAACTTCTATTTGGCAACTTCTACAAGCCTGGGTCTTTAATGCATACCTGAAACATGAATTATGCCCGAGTAATGTATGAATGAATGAGTGTCCACAAATAGAATTTGTGCATCATTTTTGTAATTTTATTATACAAATGCTTTTTATTTTTGTCTTTTAATTCCTATGTTCTCCTTAATAGGCATGCATAAAGTATGAAATCAATGAAGTAAATAGCATGCACTTTTATTAAGCTATCTAAAATATGTTTAGATCACACACACACACACACACACACACACACACAAATGTGGACATACATACAGTATCTGTTAAATTTATTTATTTGATAATTCCTATCTTGAAACTAGAGTGCTACATTCTTGGGCTGTTTTCAGTGGCATTTTGGCCAAATCTGGGTAAATTAGCATCAAGCAGCTCTGACTTCCTGCCAGCACTTTCCCAGAGTAAGCAGGCTTTGAGGTGACTGTTGAACCTTACTTGTCATCTGGAACATTTTATCTGTTTTAAGAAAATATGCAAAATATCAACTTTGTTTTCTGTGCTAGGTATTTGTATGTTTACATATGGTGGTATTGTGTTCCCCAAAATATTGTGCACGCTAATAAACTTATCTGGGGTCAGAGAAGAGAACAGCCACAATATTAAATATAGAAGATAGGCAGTGGTAGCACACACCTTTAATCCTAGCATTCCAGAGGCAGAAATCCTTCTGGATCTCTGTGAGTTCAAGGCCACATTGGAAACAGCCAGGTGGTGACACACGCCTTTAATCCCAAGAAGTGAGCCTTTAATCCCAGGGAGTGATGGCAGATAGCAGAAAGGTATATAAGGCATGAGGACCAGGAACTAGCAGTTTTTAGCTGATTAAGCTTCAGGCTTTCGAGCAGCAGTTCAGCTGAGAGCCATTGGGGTGAGGACACAGAAGCTTCCAGTCTGAGGAAACAGGATCAGCTGAGGAACTGTCGAGGTGAGGAAGCTGTGGCTTGTTCTGCTTCTCTGATTTTCCAGCATTCACCCCAATAACTGGCCTTGGGTTTGATTTTATTAATAAGACTCTTTAAGATTACTGCTACAGTTATGCACAAGAATTTGTGTTATATATATATGTAGGTATATGTATATTCCCATACACAACACATTTTTTTCTGAAAGCAGATTGAATTAGATACTGACTTTGCTAGCAGCAGCAAACCCATGGTGTCATTTTCCAGCGACACTTTCCTCTTGTGTTGCTTTGCTTTAACCATAAATGTCAAATACTTATTTTGATATCTTTACTTCCAAAATCATTTTAAGTTTAGCAGAAGGACTAGTCTTATTTTACCTCAAATCAATTTTGATCCTTGATCAAGACATGCTTTCTTATGTTTTCTTTTTGCCATTTCTCACTCATCTATTCATATTAGTCATCTGATACAGGAAGCAATGAAACTCAAAGCTTTGTTTATACCTCACATTGTTTACTTTTTTCTTGCCTTCATTTTCATATGTAAAATACATGCATCAAGGAAATTAAAGCAAATGCAAAATTCCAAGCCATAGTTTAATTTATATAGTTTTAGACACATTAAAATCTGCTAACATCTTTTAAATATTTCATTGCCAACTCAGGGAAGTTTGAAAACTTTAATTCCATGTCGAATGCTTCTCCAATATTTTATCACTCATTTTAGAGCATCACAGACCTTCACAATACAAGGAGAAGACTTTTTTAAGATTTATTTTATTTTTAATTATGTATCTGCTTTTGTGTCTATGTGTAGATATGTACACATGAATGCAGGTGCCCAGAGAGGTCAGAAGAGGGCATCTGATCCCACAGAGCTGTAGTTACATGAGGCTGGAAACTTCCTGAAGTAGCTACTGGGAACCAAACTTAGGTCTTCTGTAAGAGCACAGAGTGCTCTTAACTTCTTAACTTCTGAAGTGGCTAGGGAGTAGCTATTGCATGCTATGTTCAAAATCTGCTAATACTGATGAGATAAGAATCTTATCACACTGTTCCACTTAGCATAAGCTATTGAAATTTCATGGAATATGTCCTAGTGTTCTCTATCTCTGTCAAAGATGGCATGTCCAAAAGCAACTTGGGGAGGAAGAGTTCATTTCCCCTTCCAGCTTACAGTTCACCATGAAGGAAAGTCATGGCAGGAACCCAAGGCAGGAACCTAGAGGCAGGAACTGAAGCAAAGATCACAAAGTAAGAAACACTGCTTACTGGCTTGCTCTTATGACTTGCTCAGCCTTCTTTCTTACACAATCTAGGACCACCCGCATAGGGATGGCACGGCCCACAATGTACTGGCCCCTTTCATATTAATCATCAGTCAAGAAAATGTCCCACAGACATGTCCTACAGGCCAATCTGATAGAGGCAATTCCCCAAGTGAGAGTCTTTCCTTCCAAGTGACTCCAGTTTGTCTTAAATGGAAAAAAACCTGACCACCACAGCATGTGGTGGAGAGATGAAGAAACAAAAACGGAGCAGAAACTAGGCTGACAAGACCTTCTAACTTCCATAAACAAAATTTGACAAGCAGAAGATTTTCCAGTCTTTGAAAGAGGGAATGCTAAAAAAAAAAAGCAATATTTATCGTATATTTTTGATGTGGCAGTGTGCTAAGTAAGCACTTTGCACCAATTATCTCGTTAAGTTTCAAACAGGCCTGTGAAGTAGTTTTTATTACAATTATTTTCTCTTTTAAAGACTGAAAAACAAAGCTAGAAAATGACACATGTTAAACTTAACTCAGACCCTGGTTCTTGGCGCTGATGTTCCTTCAGGTCACTGCTTGAGAGGAAGATGCAAATGGAGGAGATGATTCGACTGACCTTTAGAATTGTCTTCTCCACCTAAGTTACTCATCGGTTTTGTGAGTCAGTAGGGTGAGATGGGAATGGAAGGTTCTCCTTGGGAACGTCTCTCTTCACTGTGGCGCTTGAGAACAGGTTCTCCAAGGATGGAAGGAAGGAAGAGCAGAAAAGGAAACAGAAGGAACGAGGGTGAACAGAGACTATAGATTCACAAGATACTAATAAGTGGGGGATGGGGGACAGTGATGGAAAAGGAGAAGCACAAGACCCAGAGGGACCCCCGTTCCTTTTCTTTCCTACGAGAGCAGCGTGCCGAGACCCAGGGGCAATGAGAAGTTCTTCCAGTTGCTGTAAGACTCACAAACTCCTGTGAGTAACTCCAGAAATACAGTTCTGCTGGCTGGCAGCTCCCTGCTGTGGGTAAGTGAGTACGTTTAGGTTGTCCTGACACTGCTAATTGGGAGTTGTTTTTTTTTTTTTCCTTCCTGGAGCAAACAACTAAATCTGGCATGGTAAAGATCCATTTATACAAACTCACTTTCTCTGACCCCTACACCACGATATACTCTGCAAGGTTCACAAAAACCCCCTGGCTGGCAGAGGACTGAATGTCAAGACCATCCTTTTCGACAGTTCTTGCGGCCACATTTTACAGTGAGTTTCTAAGAACATTGTCTCTGTTATTACTGACAATAATCATTGTCAGCTTTAAAAAAAAAA
>CABHPP010132120.1:13169-31299 GCA_902168425.1 Peromyscus attwateri
AAAAAAAAAGAAAAAGAAAAAAAGAAATACTCAGTGGAAAAATAAGTCCTCAATTTCTAATTTCTCTTTCTTAAGAAAAGGATTGATTTTTTTAAAAAATTTATTCTATATGAGTGTTTTGCCTGCCTGCATGTATGTCTGTGCACCATGTGCATGCCTGATGCCAGCAAAGGCCGGAAGAGGGCATCAGATCCCTTGGAACTAGAGTTACAGACAGCTGTATGCTGCTGTGTGGGTGCTGGGAACCAAACCTTGGTCCTCTGCAAGAATATCCAGTGCTCATGACTACTGATCTATCTGCTCAGTCTCTCTGTTTCTTTTCTGCAAGGATGAGCAGACACAAAGACAACTGTGTCAAACCAACGAAAAAGGGGAAGGCAGGCTCAAGTGTCCACTGTCTGAGGGGGTGCTGCTTGAGGAAAAGCACATGCGAACATAAGATAGGGTGGCATTTCATATGCATTCTCAACAATCACGAGAAACTTGCAAACAGGCACTGAGAGATACAGTGGAGGCAGCTCTTTGGGATGTTAATGGAGTCCGAGGAACATGAAGGTACAATGGGAGAGTGAAAATTTACCATGAAGGCAGTGAGTAGAGGGGTTAGCTGTTTTATTTTCCCCACCTGGGAATTGAACCCGAAGCTTTGCCCATGCCGGGCTAGCTCTGTGCCATGGAGTCACATTCTCAGCCAGCAGGATAGAGATGAAAGAAAATCAGTTCAGCAATGTACCTGACAAATGATACCTTTCTATGAAGACCAAAGAAGTAGATTTAAAAGTGATGAAGAGAGGGTTTAAATTAATGACAGAGACTAATGATAGACACTTAGAAGAAACAAACTGAGCAAAAGGATGACCAAAGAATGATCCATAGAAAATTTTCCTGATCTAAATCTATAGCATCACACCATTATCACCATCATCACTATCACCATGATCACCATCATCACTATCACCACCATCACCGCCATCATGATCATGATCATTAGCATCACCACATCATGATCACCTTCACCATCACCACCACCATCACCATCACCACTGTCACCACCATCACCATCATCAGCATCATGATCATCATCACCATCCCCATCAATACTGTCACCGCAACCAGGAAACCAGGAGATTTGGGGTCCAAGGTGCTTAGGTAAATTCCTGATAGAATGCCAAATTCTTGTAACTTTTTTTCAAAGGAGGGATCTATAAAATATACCCTTTACAAGGAAAACTTATACTTCATGATGCTTCATTTAAAAGTCCAGAGGGCAATTTTAAAAATCTGGATTGTTTATGGGAAATTTTTAACACAAGAGTTCTACAGTTAGACACGATAGTCTTTCAAATGCTGGTCGTGTTCAAAGGCAAAAGAAGAGCATGCTTATTAGAGACGAATTCAAAAGGATAATAGCATTCAAAAGGAAAACATACACCAACTGCCCCAAAGATGAGTCAAAAGTTCCCACCACAGGAAGGACTGATTCAACTGTGAAAGAACAGTGGTATAAGCCATTAATGTTGAGTGCAATACATTAACCGAAAACAGTTGTTAGAGTTATGATTTTAAGAATAAAAGCAATATGGCATGAAAAGAGTGCTTTATTGGAAAATTCAATCACAAAATTTTGATTCCACAATCTTATAAATATTGGAAAATGAGAAGGAAATAAGGTGAATTGGAAATATTCTGATTCATTTCATTACCCAGAGAATTATTGTAGGACACTCTATTTTTATAATAAGATATGGCTCCAAATATTTTAAAAACAAAATGACTTAGATGTAAAGAGACAGGGCTGGGGTCATGGACAGCTCACTCAGTGAAGTGCTTGACTTGCAAGGGCCTGAATCTGAACTCCGGAACCCATTTAAAAGTGATCTGTTACCTGTGTGATAGACACAATCCCAGCTCTGGGGAAACAGGACAGGTGGGTCCTTAGTCCTGGAGCTACTAGCTAGTCTAGCCTACTTGGGGGAGTTCCAGGCTAGAGAGAAATGTCTTCGAAAAAAAAAGAAACGAAAAAAAAAAAAGAAGAAAAAAGAAAAAGAAAGAAAAAAGAAACTTACAAAAAATAGTTTATATTTGAATATTTCCATGTCAGTCCACACAGATCCTTGTCTGGTCTTAATTATGACATAACATCCCACCCTATGGGATGTCTCCATTAATTCAGCTTCCATAGGGGCTAGTTGTTTTGGTTCTATTTTTGCCTTTCTATATTTATTTTGTGAATTAACTTCTAAGATAGAACCTTTGCAGCAGAATTTCTGGATTGAATAGATGTGGACTTTCAATTTGATGAATATCATCAAATTCGTCTCTAAAAATGAAAAGGAATGTGAAGGCATATTTCCCCGCTTCCTTGCCTAATGTGAGCCTCATGTTAACGTTTGGAATTCTGCTATTTCCCAAGACCTAAGGGAACATTTATTATGGTTTTGAATCGCATTTCTTTAGTTTACAAAAGGGTTTGGCATTATTTCAAATTATATTGTCCATTGTATTTTTTTTCTGTTTATAGCCATTGATCATTTCATTACTGATTACATCTCTTTTGTAAAATATAGAATTGGCCCTCTGTCAATTAGCTATTTTTAACATGTTTCTATCTGTCTGTTGACTATGGAATGATTTTTTTCTATAAGAAAATGGAAATGACTTGGTAAGTAAATTCATTTTCCTCTTCCTTCTGTCATAGTTTCTTGGTTGTGTCAGTACCGTTTGTAAATTGTTCCATTTGCTCATTTTTGAGAACATTTGCTATACAGGTTGATCTCAATGATGGCTATGTATGTGAAAAGTCTATACTTCCGTAAAGAATTAATGAGTCAGTAAGGTACTTGCCATGCAAGCATGGCTGTGTGATTTAGATTCCCATCACCCACATTAGATGGCCAGATGTGGTAGCACCTGAGGAATGGAGGCAGGAAGATTCTTAGAGCTGGTTGGCCAGCTATCCTAGCACATCACAAGCTCCAAGCCCAGTGAGAGATCTTATTCCCAAAAGTAAGATGAAGAGTAGGAGGCAGAGCGTGGCATCCCAACCCCTGGCTTCCACATTTATGAGCATACACATGTACACAAATCTGCACACCCATGAACATGTATACACACAGAGATGTACAAAGGAATCAGTGATACTTGCTGCAAGGAAATAGTCTATCTTAAAATCCAAGAATGGCTTCCTACTAATATATTACAACACAGCAGTGCTTCAAAAGAGACAAGCATATGGTAATTTCATCAGATGTCAAAAAAGTAGGGCACAACAGAACATATTACTTACAGATGAGAAAGAAAGCCCCAGGAAACTAAGAACAGTCTTTCTGCAGATGATTTGAAGTGCCATAAAACATCAGCTGGCCGAATGCTTAATGGTGGAGCACCAGAGACAATCCCAATTAAAATCAGGAACTCAACCAAGATTCCTGCTGCCGCCGTCATTGCCTTGCTTTCTTGTGAACGCACTGTCCAGCACAATATGTATGCTAAGAGATGGAAAGAGGCCGTATGAATATTTTCAGAGAGAACAGAATTATTATTTGCAGATGACATAATTAAATACAGAGGAGAATCCAACTGAGAAGCTGGAATGAGGACTAATGTGGTTTCGGAGGAAGAGGCAGTGGTCATAAAAGCTGGGAGGGGTTACGTCTTCCGTGAGTAAGTGATAGTCAATTAGGAGAATTAATGGGGAAGGAGCTTTTTGGTTTCTTTCAAAATAAAAGCCAAAAGGTCATTGCCATGGCTAATAAAATATACGCGGAGGTGGTCTGAAGAAATCTCAAATTATTAATATTAGTTCAAACACAAACCAGAGACTATACTTTTTATGTCCTCAGAAGAGGATAGTGAAGTATTCAGGGTTATTAATTTTTCCCACATTCATTTTATGCTAATTACTATTTCAATGGAAATCTCAATGGGAGATGATTTGGCAACATAACCCTGAGACTCTCATCTCACAGAATAAATGGACAGAAATAAGAGACAGTGTTTTGCAAAAGAATAGCAGTGCTGGAGGAGACCTGAGTTTCTGTGACTTCAAATTGTCTAATGGTGATATTGAAATAGTACGTGCAAGGAGATGAATTTGAAATACATTTTACATAGCCTCTCTGTCTTTTGTCTTAGATTTTGGGGGCTGGATGTATTTTAGGACTCAGAAGTTAGATCTTGGGCGAGTAATCTTGACCATGTTCTAAACAAGACCTTCACAGTTTCAGACTCCAGGCCCCAGCGGTCTGCTCTCCTCCGGTGCTCCATCATCACTTGTACTGATATTTCCACAGCGGAATGGAGAGACATAACAGCCACGAACAGCTTCCTACTGATTTGGGTCATAGTTTTTGCTCTTAAATTAATATTGGTACCAACTCATGGAAATAAAGAGTTCACTGTTTGAAACTTTACTCATTTTAGATCCACAGATTGTCCATATATGTAGGTCAGAGACTATGTTCCCAACTCGGGGATGGAGGCTGGATGGCAAAGCACTCATCAGTGACTGCTCTGTCAGTGAGCAGAGAAAAGGATAGAAGTGAGATCAGGCAGAGGGGAGATGAGCTGGTCCAGACCCAGCAAAGGTTTTGGTGATACAGACAAGTATGGGCTTGAATGCTCCCACCTCTGAGCCTCTATTTCTCCACATGGACCAATGGCTGGATGAGGCTGCCTCCAGAGGAGATAGGACCCTCCTTAGGCAGATTTTATTTCCTCTGAGGTAATCCTGAGAAGAACAGCAATTTAGTGCTGGCTTCTCCAAGGTAGAGGGATAGGTCTTCATTATTCAAGGGAAGTCTAGACAACTCACCAAAGTACCTACTATGTGTATTGTAATTTAATAAGTCAAGCATTCCACATGAATGGATTAGCTACTTAGTAATCTGGGGAAAAAGTCTCCCCCTAAGTCTTTCAATTGTAATATATAAAAAATAGGAAAAAGATTAATTATGAAGTTAAATGTTAAACAAAACAAGAAAATTTAAATATTCTTCAATGTTCAAAGTAGAGACCGAGTTATAATCATAAGAGCATAAAAGCAATAGTGACATAAAAGCAAAGAGAGTTGAAAACGGGAAATTTTAAATGTTAGAATATTAAAATTGTCAACAAAATTAAAAGAAAAATACAAATGGAGAAAGGATTAATATATATATACTTATATATTTTCATATACAGTTTGTAATAGCTTATACAAATAAAGATGATATCAATAGAAAAATTGGCAAAGATCCTAAACAGAATATTCTGGAAATATATGAAAAATGTTCAACTGCACAAATAAAAATAAAACTTTGAGCTATCACTTTTCTTCTCCTACACAGAATTCCAGACATCATGAAACATGAAACTCCGCAATGCCGAAGAGGTGTTGTCTGACTGTAAGTAGATCTAAAAATTGTGTTGTCATGTGTCTGGAAAGCTATTGGACCATTTATTCAAGAGCCTTAAACATCTTTATAAAGGGCTATCATGACCATATTATGTGAAGTAACAATTGGAAACACTGTTTCAGTAATAAAATATAGAAATATATAATCATCATACTTGGATGAAATTAAATATGGGAATATAATAAAATAAGAAAAAACTAGAAAATGTTTTAGAAAATGTCTAACTTCTAAAAAATTAGAAAAAATAAGTGACATGAAAATTCTTATGAATAAAGAAAATGTAAGACACAAAATTATATTAATAACATCTTTCAATAATCTGTCTATCAGAACCTGTCAATTACCTTTCTATCATCTACCTCCCCTCCTGTCTATTCTAGTTTCCTGTATGTTGCTGTAATAAAACACTCTGACCAAAACCTATGTAGAAGAGGAAAGGGTTTATTTAAGCTTACAGGTTATAGTCCACCATTGTGGGAGGTCAGACAAGCAAGAACTTGAAGGCAGACCAGCTTACTAGTCAACACAGCATTACTTTTAACCATGAAACTCACTCACAGCCAAGGAAGTAGGCAGAAAGCAGGGACCAATGCTGCTTGATGGCTCACACGTGCAGGCTCATGCTTAGCTAGCTTTCTTACCCAGTAGTGGACCACATGCCCAGGGAGTTGTGCCCTCCAACATCAATCATCAGTCAAGATAGTCTCCTGCAGACATGCCTATGGGCCAACCTGATCATGACAGTCCCTCAGTTGAGGCTTAAGGTGTGTCATGTTCATAGTTAAAGATAACTAGGATACTCCCTATCATCTATCTATCATCTTTAATCTATTTATTTTCACCATCTTGATACAGTTACTTATCTATTTATAATCAAACTATCTGGGGACTTAGAAAAAAGAATAAAAAAATGAACCAAGAAATTACTGGATGATATCCCTGAGTATTAGATTATAGCTACTTTACATTTTCTTTGATGTCTTTACTGTATTTTCCAAGGGTTAAGTGAACACACAATTTTGATCACAAAAGAGAAATCAAAGTTTATCATAAGCTAAAACAACACATGGAACTTGGTAGTCTATAGTCTTATATAAGAATTTTATACCTTTTATCAGTAATAAAGAGTTTTGTATGGTGTTTTCAATCCATTCAGTTTTATGCTTAAGATCATGTGATACCATTCCTATAGTAACTCTTGTGTTACAATTAAGCATGAGGGGCCTGTTAAAGACTAGATCACTTAGAGGAGGGGCTAGGTAGCACAGCAGGATATGATCATAGGATGATTGACATGAGCATGGTCTGTTTATTTTTCACATATTGTGAAGTGATTTTTAAAGCTCTTGAATCAGCTATAAAATTAGCTTTCTAGATAAATGGCAATAATTTATACCTTAGAAAAGACATTCTTGGCATTAAGGGATGTCGTGTTTTATGATGTTTGGAACTTGATATGGGAAAAGCAAAGTGACAGCTCTGTGTTTTGATTAAGATTTTGTTTTCATTTAATTTTGTGGAGTTTTCCATTTTCATTGCAGAAGGTCTGTGGGCTTCTGAATCAAGAGCATAAAAGTCACGTGAGAGCTAATCTCCCTATGGTATTATATCCCATGTCATAAGGGTCGAAGGGAGCTTACTTAGTGCAATGACACCCACAGGATACATCAAAGTGACATGAGATCCCAAGGAGCCCCTGCTGGCTGAATCACTCTGGAATAAAGATATATGGCCCTACTTGGTCCTGAGAGTCACTGGGTTGGTAAAATCCCCAATAAGTGTTTACCTTATTTTATCTCAACCTTCACCCTGGCTCTGAGTATGTGTTACATCTCATCAACTGAAGCATTAATCATATAAACAAAGCAGATCTAACTGGAAAACACCCCATTACTTGGTAGAAGACATTTGGCCAATGTGGGAATCCCAGCCTCCGTACCTATTACTCCCCAGAGCACACCAGTAAACCTCTCTACACCTACACTACTAACTAGCTAACGGGTCCTACATGACTGCAGCCCAAACCAAATATTAGATTGCTAGTCCGACTGGAATGTTCTCAGTTGTATACAGAAGCAGTGTTTGCAGTTTGGGGTTATCCACATGACCCATCTCTTATTATCACAGATCACAAAGAGCCAACTGTATTCATAAGCATATGAACATTACTCACACAGGCCAGATTGTATGAGCAAGAAAAAACAGAAAAGAGTAAAATAAATGGAGCGAGGAGAGGGACACAAACATGAGATTGTTGAACTGGAAGGGAGCTTGGAGAGAAATCTATGCTTCCAAACCCAACATTTCATGGCTTGTCTTCATAATGAAGTAAGGAAGCAAAGCATACTCAAACAGCTCATTAGAGGTGAAGAAGAGGCCAGGGCACTTAACTCTTCTAGTTCTCCCAGCTCTTAGAAAGCTGTGCGTTATTTCTGTTGCCACTCCAAGTCCCAAAAGGGAAAGAGGCTATTTCGTGAGCGCTGAAGGAGAGAAGTGAGTTAGTTCTTTTGTGGGGATGGAGATGGAGGCAGCCACTGCTGTTTAATTTAAAGAAAAAAAAAGTCACCTATTTTTGTTTACTGGTAGAGTCAGTGTGACTGTGAGTGAGTGAGCATTCCAACCTCACTTTTTCACATCCTCTTGGCCTCTGAGTTCCCTGAGGCTGTATGATTGTAGTGTGCTCATCTATGTCTCTAGTGAAGTCACTCCCGGGCTGCTACCTTCTGGTCATCCTTCCAACTCTCCTGGGACTCTGCTGAGGGCCTCCTGGACTGGAGCCTCATCTTCTCTGAGGACTGTTGTGACTGGAATAGTCTTGAATGTCATGAGTCAGACCACAGAGTCTAAGAACAGCAGTATCTGGCTCCTGATTACCTCTCTTTCAGGAAAGCATGACTGGTGTTTGAGTACCCTTCACACATGCTCTCTCTGTCTTTGTCTCTGTCTCTGTCTCTCTCTCATGACAGAAGCAGTATTAGAGACCTCCTTGGGTTGGAACTCTCTCTTCTGTTTTTAGAATATCTCCCTGGGAGGATTTGTAAGACTTCACATTAAATTTCTATAGGTCCTTCTCCAAACACATCAAGGTCCCTGAGGTTTTGATGACCATATTGATTTCCAAAACATCCTTGTAAGGATTTGAAAACTTTCAGAGGATGATATTGCTAAAATTAATATCTATAGTGTGTTCCCAATGATCTTAGACACAACTAATCAGTTCCTGATATACCCTAGAGTTCTAAGTACATACCCCATGGGCTCTCCTGGATCTTCATCTGCTGAGAGGTCACAGGAGGACAAGAACTAGTTTGTACCTTCATCTCATTCCTATGACATTATCATTTCCTCTCTGCCCCTCAACCCAGGGTCTGTTCATCATGCTTGGAAATGAGTGAGTGAATCAACACATCCCACTCTTTTCCAACCAGTCCTTCATAGTCTTGCCAAAGCATTAGCTTTAATGTGTGGAATCAACTGAATTATTCCCATTTCCAGGACTCCTAACTCTGTAAAGCACAGGATTTGGAACAGCACACATGGCTGTATATCACTCGCCTCCTATCTCATCTAATGCTGGCTGCATCTATCATGAAATTCTGACCATGATCTAATCAGACCTCAGAGAGAGAGAGTGCTTTTTAGCCACCCCCTCAACACACACACCTGTAAACGTCCCATTCTCCCAGGAGGAATTGTTTCCAGTCCAGGTCAAGTCCTGTCTTACAGGGATTTCATATTCGTCATGAACCCAGGTGGAGTACTACCCTTCCTACGTTGTGAATATAAAAGAATTCCTTACCTTCTTCCTGCCCAATTTTTCTGACCTTGAATTACAAAAAGCAGTATGTATTCAATAATAATTCACATAAAGATTGTAGAAGACAAACTTAGACACAATGAGACTGGAATAAGAGGCAGGGGCTTTTGCTGTCATTTTGGTTTGAATGCTGAGGACCAAACCCTGGGTCCTTCCCACGCAAAGCATGTGTTCTACCACTGAGTTCCATCCCAGCCCTAGACTTCTAATGCTTTAATTTAAGTATTCCCTGATTCAAGACAACACTAGACCACAGTCATGCAGAGACCCACTTGAGGGTGAAGAAGGGAAATAGAAGGTATTTGCAGAAAGAACATGTGATGACTATTCTTGGTTGTCAATTTGACTACATCTGAAATGAACTAAAAGCTCACAGAATCCTCACAGAGTCTGAGTGACCTCGGTAAGAAGCTATATCCTCACATGATGATCAGGGTCAGAAGACCCACCCTAAATCTGGGCCACACTCTGTGGCAGCCTCTATAAAGGACAAGGAAGGAAGAAGCGTTTGCTCTTTGCCTACCTGATGGCCCTTCCTCTCATCACTGGCATTAGAGCCTAGTTCTTCAGAATTCTGTACTGAAGAGCAGTCTCAGACTGAACAACTGCTGATTCTCAGACTTCTGTTGGGAGACAGCCACTGTCGGACTAGCTGGACCACAGCCTATAAACCAACCATTCTAATGAGTCCTGTGTGTGTGTGTGTGTGTGTGTGTGTGTGTGTGTGTGTGTATGTGTGTGTGTGTGTGTTTATGCATATATGTGTGTATACATATGTATGTATATATGTATATATTCAGTCTATTCTGTTCCCTTAGAGAACCTTGACTAATACAGAACACAAAGAAAATATTTGATTGGCTACAGGGAAATGTCCCCAGACAGGGTTGGTGGTTTTGATTGCTGGTTTCTAGCTCCAGATTATTTGGTTTCTAATAGGATAACATCAAACTTTTTTTGTTATTTACATTGAAATAAATTTCTTTTGATTAAGTAGAACCCAAGGTGTGATAGTCATTATAGGACAGAGGACCTTCATTTCATATTTCAACAGGATGAACCCTTATGTCTAGAGAGCAGCCAACTTAGTACCTGCCAGAGTAACTCAAGGTCCCATTTTCTTAAATTTTTCTTTCTCAGTTGCAATAGCTCTGACCATTGCTTCCATTTCCCCACCTGCTGAGAGCCAGGCACATCCAAGGCTTTCTCAGACTCCCCGATGAAAAAACAAAAGGAACCTAGTTCTGATCCTTGCCCAGGAGCAGACTTGGCAAGGCCTGGGCTGAGGCTGGGACCTCAAAGGAGTTAAGTTTTTGATTACTATAAACTCGTCCCCCGTAAGAGAGTGGAGTTATCAGTCCCGAGGTCTCTGTGGGTTGATCTGTGACACCCTTGAGATAGTCTATTCCCTTTGTACAAAATTGCTGGATTAGCTTTCTACTGACTTTGCCCCATTTCTCCTCTAAGGAACTGTAAGAATCTGTACTTATTAATAAACTTGCTTGGCATAAGATGTTGCTTATGTGAGACTTCCTGACCCCATCTTTTCTGACTTCTTCATCTTCTCATCTAGGACCCTGTCACTGAAGAATGGCCTTCTGGTCCGGGTCACTCACCATTCTGCTTTGAAGTCTTTTCCAATGGCCTGGGGCATTAACTCTGTTCTTGTGCCTTCCTTACTCCTAGGGCCAACTGTCCTTACCAAATGCTCCGGGCTTTGAAGCAGAAGCCTTGTCTTGTCCTTCACGCTTTGATCTCTAGCTCAGCCTTAGCCTACGTCAAGGCAACAAGGCAGCAGAGCAGCATGACATTGACCAACAAAGCAAAAGTGAGTGGCCCCTCCTTGATGGCTTCTCCCCAGGAAGGTGGGTGACCAAGGGCGGGCAAAGGTTGAGTCTCTTAGAGACGACCAAAAGCTATTCTCTGCTTAACTTCCTGGAGTTCTCTCTAACGTTGAAAAGGAATCAAGATTCAGGATTATGGAACCTTGGGGTATTGGGACACTCAAAGGACTGCCAGAAAGTCAGAACTAGAAACCCAGAATGGAGCAGGCCCCAGCCCAAGGTGATGGCAGTGGAGATGGGTGCAGAATGCTCACATCCAGACCTCTGGGTCTGGCTCTTTGGAATCCACACTATACCATAAGGGATGCTGAAGAGCAGGAGCAGTGAAACATTCTTATTTCCTATACTAATTAGAAAACAGAAACAAAGACAAAGCTATAATCTAGAGAGGAACATTCTTCCTCCGCCCACTTACAAGTACTAGAGAATACTTCTGGCTCAGCAAGTTGAAGCCACCAAGACCCGAACTTGACTCATTGGAAGGATCACAGTTTGGAAACATTGGGGAAAATGAGTTTGTTTGTCTTTCCCACGTGATTTCTTTTCTTTTGCCCACTCCCATAAATTTAGCAGGATTGTATTTATATTGATTTTTAATTTTCACTAATGTTTTTTACTTGTTATCATCCTTCATATGGTCCTCTAATTTTGTTTATGAATTCTTTCCATTTGGGAACATTAGTTTTTATTTTCCTTAGTTCTTTTTTTCAGTTTTGTTCCTGAGTCTCCCTACTTACAAATTAAGTAGTATTTTGACTTTACCTTTTTTATTTTAACACTCTTATGTTTCTTAAGATTTATTTTTCATGTGTGTGTGTGAAAGTGCCTGTGGAGGCCAGAAGAAGGCATTAGATTCCATGCAGCTGGTGTTACGGGCAACTGTGAAGTGCTAACATGAATAATAGAAAATAAAGTCTGGTCCTCTGTATGAGCAGTGTGTGCTCTTAACTACTGGGCCATTTCAAGGGACTCACTGGCCTCTGTCTCCCAGGTGCTGGAATGAAATGCATACATCAACATGCATAGCCCTAGATTTCATATTTGATGTGGTCATAACTCTCCACCTCTAAGTGATTCTCAAATGGACCACTTTGCCCTCAGAAGTACCTGCTAAGAAGGCTTATCTATGTTAGTTTTAAAAAGAGGAGATCCAAAGCCCAGCAAGGTTAGGTCATTTCCACAGGGTGCCCAGAGAGTCACAGGAAAGGCACTAAATAGCAGTCATCTCTACCACAGCCACTCATCCACTTCTTATCTATTAGACCACACTCTCTTTTGAGCACAGAAGTGCAAGCCATGCCCGAGACTTCTGATGGTAAAATGCACCCACTGGAATTAGCTTTAGGGTTATATGTAGAGAGGCATACACACACACACACACACACACACACACACACACACACACACACACACACATATATATATATATATATATATATATATATACATACAAACATGTATACACACACACACACACACAAACACACACACAGGGAATTTATTGGACCGACTTATAGGCTGCAGTCCAACCAATCCAACAATGCTTAGCTATGAATGGAAAGTCCAAGAAAGTTGCTCAGTCCCACTAGGCTGGGTGTCTCAGCTGCTCTTCTGTACATGCTGGAATCCCAGAGAAGTCGGCTCCAATGCCAGTGAAGGAATGGATGTGCTGGCAAGGCAAGGGCAAGCAGGCAAAGAAGAAGAAAGCCTGCTTTCTTCCATTGTCCCTATACAGGCTTCCAGCAGAAGGCGTGGCCCAGATTAAAGGTGTGTCTTCCCACACCTTTAATATTTGGATTAAAGATGTGTATATCCCGACCTCAAGATCTGGATCACAAGTGTGCCCTCCATTTCTGGATTGGAGTTCATTCCAGATATAGTCGAGTTGACGACCAAGAACAGCCATCACGTGGATTGTGGTGGTCTCCTCTGTACCTAAGATAAGAACAAGCCCTCCCAAAGTAGTTTCTCACCACCTGACTTTCCTACAGCATTTGGATGAGGGAAATCAGTCTTTGGTAAGATTATTAAATGGCAGCTCTTACAGCTGAGGCTTGGAGCACAGGTAGGGACAGTTGGGCACTTCTTATGCATGCTTTCAGTGAAGGTTTTCATTGGTCGTCCTCTGAGAGGGGGCTGTGATCCTATCACCAAGGAGACAGCTGAGGCTTGTATACATGAACTGCCCCAAATCACACAATCCATACATTTGGACTTAATGACAATGATGACTTGACTTGGGACTGTAAAGAAACAGTTTTTCATTTTCAGAGTGTTTCAGAGGGATTTACTCTTGCTGGTGAAGGGATGATGTTAAGAAGAGAAAATGGTCAAATTCATTGGACTGGACCAAAGGCTTCACTTAAGCCATCTCACGTTACTATGATAACCGAAGTTAGAGAGTCTGAGGTGCTATTCTTACCAAAGATGACAGATAATCATGTGTCTTAGTGGAGCGTACAGCCTTGGTCCAAGTTTTCAGGGCAGAGTTGTGGCAGGGCTAAAACTCCAGACATGATCTGTCTCATGCCACAGCCCAGTGGTTCTCACCTCAGCGAGGCACACTGGTTCCTTTTATAGAAGAACCTGACACTGATTAGACATCTCATGATCCCAGATAACCCAGACTTTTGTCAGAAGTGAATTCCTGGGCCTCCAAAGCAAAAACCCGTGCTCAAGGCAAAGTAAAGAAAATGTGTTTTATTTTACTCTCATTTTAAACTGTGACACTTCTATCAAGTGAAGATTGCTGTGGTCCTTAGTAAAACATTATATTTGGCTCAGATGTCAGGCTATATTAGTATCCATTGTCTAATAAGACAGGAAAATGTGAAACCTGAGCATTTAGCTTTGTCTGCCATGCTGTTGCCTCTGCCCAGATATTTTAGAGAAGAAAGGTTTAAACTCTCTAATTTGTGATGCTCTGAACACACACACACACAGAGTGCAAAGTCAGTCTCAGTGGAAATCCATGCCAGCTCTAGAGACCCAGTGTGACAGCTGTCATGGGTGATTCATACCCATGAATCATTTAGCTCAACTCACTGAGGAATGGCTGGACACAGGACACACCACAAGACACATTTGTTCTTTTTGGTAAATCCCTAAAATTCTGAACAGCTGTTCTATTCCTTAAATGTTCCATCCTGATAATGGGAAGGAAAAAAGGGGGGATGGGGCATTGTTTTGGGTAGCAGTTAAACAGTGTATCATTGTCCTATTTGTAGACAAAAAGGAGCTCCCAACTAAGCCCTTAGTCCTTGCTGAGAACACGCTTCACGTTGGGAAGGCCTACTCCTTCTCAAGCCCTGATTATCCTGGATGTCAGTGTCCAAGGGCTTTGCCCATGCAAGATCTAACTTCATGGTTAGCTAGTGTCCTCAGCTCCAGAGTCCTTCAGCTCTACAAAGGCAAATAATGGAGTCCCTGTGAATGCTCCAGACTGAGTTTAAGTTCTGGAAGCTTGGAGTCTCTCAGAGCTCCTCCTCATCCACGTCAGTCTCATTTCCCCTTGCTTGCAACAGCTTTGATCAGATTGAGGCTTCTCTTTTCTTCCAGGGTTTTCCTCATGTCAGATACTAGTCTACCAAAATGGCTGTTGTTGATGTTAGCTGTACACCTGTGCCCAATGGCTAGTCCTCAGCTGTGACTTCTCACCAGCATTTGTCACCACTGATCACTGTCTTCATCTAGAAATACGTTATTTCACCTGTAAGGTGACAAACCTTCCTCATTTTTCTACTAGTTTATTGCTTATTTTGTAATAAGTCTCCTATCTTCTTGGTGGGTTTTCTTTTTCCAGCTTCTTAACATTAGAGCATCCTATGGCTCAAGTGTTATACTGACTATCTCCGTTATATCTACTTGTTTCCTAAATGACTGCATCCCAGGGAGGGCTTTAAGACCACATGTATCCTGACACTCTCTTGTGGATATCCCCAGCCTTATTATCCACACTCATCTCAACATATTAATGTCCTTGTTTGTATCTCTAATCAATATCTCTAACTTGCTTTGTTCATAACCAAACTACTGCTTCCTGTCTGTCTGGGTAACCTGCCCCTTCCCATTCCTTTCATCATAGTAAAATAGGAATCACACCTTCTAGGTAACAGGTCCAAAAACTTGTCACCATCTCGACTCCTCCCTGCTCCTCTCTATACCCCTTTCTATCAGTCAGGAAATTTATTCTCCCCAACGCATCCCAAATCCAGCTACATCTCATCATGTTTCCTACTAACACTCATTTTATTGTTTTAATCTGTCAAGACTTCTCATTAGATTCGTATGGTAGCCTTCTAGCTGGCTCCTTTGTTTCTGCCCTTGCCCCTTCCAGTATATCACAATACAATGAATTCATTGAGTAATGATTTGGTAATATGGAGCAAATGATGCCATTTATCTCCTCAAGATGATCTAACAGGTAGATCTTAGACCCAAACATTTAAACTAGAACCATATTGTTCCCAGAAGAAGCAGGGAAATACATTTATGAATTTAGTCCAGGTAAGAGTTATTTAGAGGGAACCCAAAGGCACTTCCAACGAAGAGGGACAATGAATTGTATGTTCAAGCTGAAATTTTACTGTGGGAGAGGGTACAGTAAAAAACAAAAACAAAACCAAAAACTACTGACATGACCGCTCCATGGTGTGGTTAGGGAGACGGTTTTTATTGTAGACATGAGAGAGAACAGAGATAGAAAGAAGCTGTCATGGACATGGCCAGGGCTAGGGAAGTGGGGGAGAATAATAGACAGTGAGATAGCATGAGATAGAGAATAGAATGAATGTGAGAAAGAAGATGGCAAGAGAGAGTGGGATATTAGAGGGAGAGAGAGAGAGAGAGAGAGAGAGAGAGAGAGAGAGAGAGAAGAAGAAGAAGAAGAAGAAGAAGAGAAGAGGAGAGAGAGAGAGAGAGGAGAGAGAGAGAGAGAGAGAGAGAGAGAGAGAGAGAGAGAGAATAGCAGGGTTATAAGAAGGATGAGTAGCTGGGGGGAGGGAAGAGGGAAGCCCTTGAGCTGGAAGGAGTTTAGGGTAGGGGAGGAGGTGAGAAGAGCTAGGATGCTAGCATGGACTTTGAAATGTATAACAGTACTTGTGATACTGAGGAAGACTGGAGGCCAGCATGCACTTTTATATGTATCCTTACAGGTAGACATGACTCCTTTTGGTAGAGAGTAACCAGCTTCACAAGTTCCTGAGGAATGCTGGCTTTTAGATAACTGCCAGAAATTCTCTTATAGTCCAGGTTGAGTTCATTTCTAGATACTTGAACTGCCTTTTGGAGTTTCCTTTGGACCTACCACTCATCAAAACATAACTTTACACTTGATCTTGTACTAAAGGCCAAGAAGCAACTTAATACATATCTTTAAAAATCAAATAGACAAGGCCTAAATTAATACATTTACAGCACGCATATCTGGCAGAGGGCACGCATTAAGAATATACAATGATAGGGAGGAAGAGAGGACCAGAGTTCAGTTCCCAGCACTCATGTTGGGCTGTTCCTAACTGCCCAAAACTCCAGCTCCAGAGAATGCATACCCTCTCCAGTTTCCACTGACACTCACGAGTTAATTTAGTAATAGTGCTCAAGGTGAATATGAATTGATGAGGAGAAATAGGTTAGTATGTCTTGTGTTCAGATGATAGCCCAAAAGAAGGAAATGTGTGAAGGTCAGGATCATTACAAAACCCTAAGCCTTCCAATGGAGTATGATAGTCAAGATTCCAGTCTGCATAAAAGAAGAATTACCTGGGGCTGGGGAGATGGCTCCATGGTTCAAATATCTGTGACACAAACGTGAGGACTGGAGTTAAGATCCTCAATATCCATACAAATGCTGATGGGCATGGTGGTACATCTGTGATGCCAGTGCCTGGGAGATGGCGATGGGGGATCCCCAGAGCAAGGTAGCTAGCCTAAGTAGCCTTACTAGCAAGCTCCCAGTTCAATGAGAGGTCTTGCCTCAATGAAAAGTATGGAGAGTGATCAATGAAAAGTCCTGATGTCAACCTCTGGCCTGGTCGTGCATGTGCACACAAATACACCTGTACTCCCTCCTCCATGGTTCTGCACACATGCAAGTGCCCACTCATACCTGCATTCACACCACACACAGAAAGAATGAACTAAAACTGTAAAAACTGAGAGAGGAAGTTTGAGCAAGGATATTTTAAAGGCTATTTTAAAACACATCTTTTTTTGAAGTGATGGTATAAGGTATAACCAAGATTAAAGCATAAGTGTAATAATGATCAACAACTACCTAACAAGATCATATCACTAATCATTAGGGAATTTGCAAGTCAAAATTACAATGAAAAAATTTCTTATAATCATTAGAATGACTACCATTTAAAAGACAAGAAAATAAAATTGCTGCTGCTGCTGATGTGCAGTGTAGAAAGAATCTTAAAAGGTCTTATTAATAAACACAAACCTGGAGCCAGGTATTGGGGGGTGAATGCTGGAAGATCAGAGAAGCAGAACAAGCCACAGCTTCCTCGCCTCACCAGTTCCTCAGCTCATCTTGTTTCCTCAGACTGGAAACCTCTGAGTCCTCATCTGAATGGATCTCAGCTGAACTGCTGCTAAAAGCTAAAAGCTAAAAGCTTAACCAGCTCTAGTTCCTGGTCCTCACACCTTATATACCTTTTTGCTCCCTGCTATCACTTCCTGGGATTAAAGGCATGAGTCACCATGCCTGGCTCTTTCCAGTGTGGCTTTAAACTCACAGAGATCCAGATGAATCTCTGCCTCTGGAATGCTAGGATTAAAGGAGTGTGCTACCACTGCCTAACCTCTATGTTTAATATTGTGGCTGTTCTGTTCTCTGACCCCCAGATAAGTTTATTGGGGTGCACAATATATCGACCACAGTACCAAGATGAGAAATGTGTGTGTGTGTGTGTGTGTGTGTGTGTGTGTGTGTGTGTGTGTGTTGTTCACAATATACAATGACATGTCTATGGAAAATAGTATGGGAAGTCTTTAAAATATTACAAAATGGAATTACCACATGATCCAGCAATCTCATGTTTGGGTAGATACTAAGAAGTGAAAGC
>CABHPP010132121.1:0-24412 GCA_902168425.1 Peromyscus attwateri
AATCTATTTTTATGCAGTTTTAAATGTACCTACTTTCTTGACAAAGTAAAGGGAGGGGGTATTTATTTGAGGTGGTTGTTGGTGCTAAAACCTGACAGTGGATTTCAATAATTGCAAATTCATCTCTGCTGCTACCTAGCCAATTAGGCTTGCTGATTGTAGAGTAGGCCTTGGCAGTGGAAATTACTGGCGCACAGACTCTTTGCCGTCCCAGATTGGAATGTCCTGTTTCACTTAGAGAAGCCAGGTATAGGTGCATGCCTTTAATCCCAGCATTCAGGAATCAGAGGCAGATGGATTTCTGTGAGTTCCACGCTAGCCTGGTCTACATAGCAAGCTCGAGGCTAGCCTTAATTTTTTTTGATCGAGAACATTAAGTACCAATAGATATATGTATTTAGATAGTTGATTAAAATATCGTCATTTAGACTAAAAACACTTTAATCACATTTAATTTGCAAGGTAAGCACAAGATATGTTTTATAATGTGTGGTCTATAATTGGTAAGGATGTAAACATAGATGAACTGTTTGCATGGATTCAGTCAGTCTTCTTTCCAGACTTTCTTGATGTTTGTGTCTCTTAATTTGTTAAAGCACATTGCTCTTATATGGAGGTTTTCGTTCTTGTTCTGAACAACATTGACCTCAATCTCTAGGTTAAAAATACTTCCAACCCTTACCGTGTAATTTGTATTGTTTCTTTAATATGCCATAAGAAGAAAGAGCCATCCTGAGAGCAGGAACTTTTTACGTTACCTTTCCTCAGGTAGAAGTTTCTGCTTGTTGCCTCATTGCTTTGACTGTGTTGGGGGAAAGAAGAGAATTTTAATGTCACGCTTAGAAGTCCTTCAGTGACATCATAGTCTGTGCTGGGAAAATCCAGTCTTTCCCAGTTTCTGGAGCTTATCTCCATTCTCATTTCATCTACAAGTATGCATGTCCTCTCCATGTGGCTATTTGCAGTTCACAGAAGATGAAACCTTCCGCTGTTCCCTCCGTCCAGAATTGTCTTCCCAGTAAACGTTTTGCTCTTATAACCTCACGAAAGTATTGCATTTGAGTCTTGTCCACGTGTCTCCCATCTTTTTTTCATGGATCCAGTAGCGCCATTCCATTGTGCACTTAGTATTTTGTCGATTGGAAGTTCATGGTTTGCTTAAATATATCTCCCCCAGGCTTTTGAGTTTCTTTTGAAGTTTGCTGGTGCAGCACTTACTGCTAAAATCTATTTACTGAATGCATTTTGAGGAAAGGGTCCAAGCTTGAATGCAGATTTAAGATAAGTGAAATATGTTTAGACTGTCTTTCAGTACCAGGAAACTTAGAAAAGAATACCATTTATTACTTTAAAAAATGATTTATTTATTTTTTATTTTATGTGTTTTGCCTGCATGTATGTCTGTGTGCAGGTGTCAGAATCCTTGGAACTGTAATTACAGACTGAGCTGCCATGTGGGTGCTGGGAATTGAACCAGGATCCTCTGGAAGAGGAGCCAGTGCTCTTAACTGCTGAGCTCTCTCTCCAGCCCCAACATTACTATTTTTATTTGTTTAAGGTTGAAGTAAAAGTTGATACTGGTTAGGGATGACATCCTAGTTATGATGGAAAAAAGTCAATTTTCTTCAAGATGGAGGAATGAGAAGATCATGGCCAGTAAGGGTTGGTCTAGAACTTTATTTTGAGGTTCAGTGATTTGCCCGCAGTCCTATGGATAGAAAGGGACAGAGCTGGGAATACAATCTAAGTCTTTTGACCATTTTGTGGTTCACTTTTATATTTTTGGTTGTGAGCCTAGCCTTTAATGGCTGAGCCTTCTCTCCAGCCCTTGTGGTTCACTTTTACTCTCCTTTATCCTAATTCTAAATCCAATTTTTTTTAAAATTACATTTATTGTGTGTGTGTTCACGTTCACACATACTCCTGCTCCTGTGCCAGAGTGTGTGTGTGTTATGATGTGTGTGGAGGTCAGTTGTAGGAGTGGGTTCCCTTTCACCAGCACGTGAATGCTGGGGTAGAGCTTTGTCAGGCCGGCAAGCAACACCTTAATCCACTGAGCCATCTTGTCCCTTCCTCCCCTTTAAAGGGTTTCACTGTAACCTAGGCTAGCCCAGAACTCTATGGGTTGCTTAGCTCAGGCTGACCTCAGATCTCTGCAGCCCCTGTCTCTGCTTTCTGAGTGTTAGGATAAGAGAAATAAGCCATCAATGCCTAGCCTCTAATTCTTTTTTTTTTTTTTTTTTTCGTTTTGGAGAAAAGTTTTTTTTGTTTAGCTTTGCGCCTTTCCTGGAACTCAGTTGGTAGCCCAGGCTGGCCTCAAACTCACAGAGATCCGCCTGAGACCGCCCGGCAGCCTCTAATTCTTAGTAGAGGTTTTACCATCATGGTGAGGTACGAGAGAGGTGGATATTTATTAGAGGACTATATTAGTAGATACTGAAGTTGAAAGATTTCACAGATTGTTTGGTTCAGCGCTAAAACTTTTTAATTTTGAACAGTCAGAGCCTGGAAAAGCAAGTAGCTTGCCTCTGTGTCCATTCAACCTCTATGTTGCAGCTCCTGACTTTATATTTGTGTGTTTCTCACTGCTCTGTGGAGAAGTCTGATTGTGCTTCCCTCCTCCTCTGAGTCCTCAGCTGCCACTCCTAGAGACCTAAAGCCCTTGAGTGGCTAAGAAACGTGATACCTCATTTGGGAAAATGGGAGAAACTGGGCCCTTACCACTCCACTGGGCTGCAGCTTGCACTTTGGTGTTGGGTGCCTCTGGTCACCATATGGAGATCCTGCACAGTTGCTTCTGATGGTGAAGTGAGATTTCGATATAATTGGGTGACAGCCTGGTAATAGCATAGCTAAAATTACATGTGTAGCTTGCATGTTGTGAGAAAAGCTGCTCTGATTACTCCCGTGATAGTTTTTTAGTGACAAAAAATGATTATTGTAGATTTATGTTTCTAAAAAGTCGGTTTTTAACTGTGTGCTTAGTGTAGTGGGCCTGACCAGTTCCAAAAGGCATTTTGTTTTACAAATGGTCAAAGAAATAAAATCAAAAGAAATTATTCCTTGTTTCTTGTTAGTTCCATATAATTTTATATCATTGATCGATTGGTGTGTAAATGTAATCTTTAACCTGTACTTTCATATTTGATAGGTCTTCTTTTTTCAGTTTTTATACCTTGGGTTATTATACAGTGTTATGGAGATTAGTTACTTATTTGTAAGTGGACATGTAAGTTGCTCATTTTGTAAGTAGTGCAGTTAGTATTTAGGTGTTCTGTATGGCCTTACTAGAATGCTACTCCCAGTCCTTGCAGGATTCTGCAGTTACTATATTGCCTCATATTCATCATCTTTTTTTCCTGTAGGCTAAAGGCCCATGGGAGGAATTACAGTATCAGAGGGTATGAAGGTTTTGTCAGTTTCAAAAGCTCTTGCTAGATTTACTTTAGAAAGATTTGTATTTCTTCCAGCAGAATTCAGTTGACTAATTTTGTCAATACTTCCATGGCCTTTTGTTTTGAGTTTATCTTTAAAAAAAAAAAAAAATGAAGGCAAGAGTACTTTCTGTCTTAACAGTTAAAGGCATATGCAGGTTTTATTTCAGTTTTATTTTCTTCTCTTTATGAATAGGTTGTCCTTGTCCACAAATTCACTGAAATATTTTTATTAGCATTAACACTGAAATATTTTTGTTACTCTTTATATTTATTTATTAAGACAGTTTCACGAAACCTAGGCTGACCTGGAATCCTGATCCTTCTTACTCTACCTTCCATGAATTATAGGCATGTATCAACATACCTGACTTATTTTTTAGTACTAAAGACTTGGTAGCTTTTTAAAATTTTATTAGAATCATTGACTTTAAAAAATACTTTGTAATTTTGTCTTTTAATTGTGTATGATGGTACCCCACCATCTGAAGTATTGTGTTATTTAGCTTGTAGAGCTGTCCTCCTACCTCAGGCCCCCTTAGACCGGAATTATAGGCATGAGCCATATTTCTGTTTGGTGCTTACTTTTGAAAGATGAATTATGGGAACCAAGTATTAATTAGAACATTTAGTAGGATGCTTCTCAACTCTTTAGCCTTATAATCCTGTTACCTTTTAAATATTCTTGAATACCTTAATGGTTTTTTGCTTATGTGAATTATAATTTTTGATATTTATCAAAGTATAAATATACATTTGTTTTTGATTGCTTAAAGTAACAAATCTGTAATATATTAAAATTGTGATAAATTTTAAACAAACCAAAGCCTTCATGAATGTAGTGTATTTGTTTAAGTTTTTGTTTGTTCAGGGTTGATCAGGTCACTTCTGATTTAACTTGAATTGTTAATTATTTAAAAGCTACAAATGAAAACCTTGTTAACTGTTATTTATTTATTTGGGGGAAGTGATGTATTCTAGACAGATAAGATAGCCCAGAACAATAGTTACCAGATATACTTCACTAATACCTGACATTTCAGTCTTTACTACTACTCATTGGCCACCTAGAAATATCGTTTTATGGGTGACATATAAAGATAATGTAGGTAGTTTTAGCAAGCAATGGGATAACACCTGGTCAGTCTTCTCTTTAAAAGGCCCTGTTCCAAATGTGTATTATCTTATTGCTGTGCTAAAGATTGGACTTCCTCTTCTGGGCATTCGAAAGATATTTTTTAAAACCAAACCAGTAGTTCCTGACAGGTGAAGTTTTTCTTCTGTTTGCCTTTTTGTGTTGACTAGTAGTTTAATTTGAATATGGCTGGAGGGTCATCTTTGAGGATTTGTTGGTCTTAAAAATACCCTATGATATCTTTTAGGGAGATGGCTGATGTAACAATGTAGAAATATATTAAGCTGTGTTTCTTGTAGAAGGTAATTGAAATAGATCCTATGTGAAATACAGTCTGAACTCTGAGGGAGAAGTGGAGATTGCAGGTATTTCTTGAGAGGTAAAAGACAGAGTGAGTAACCTTTTATAAGAGGGTGGGAATGTGGAGTGGTGATTTGGAAAGAATCTGAGATTGGAGTGTGCTCATAGTGCTTTGTTGTGTTTTCCCCATTGCTCTGTGATATATTGTACCTAATCTTGTGGTACATCTAACCCCTGTCTGATTGTGTGCTTGTCAGTGATAAGGGCTGAGTAGGAAGTATGAGTGAATACTGGATAACATGACACTGGAAGAAGGAAGAGACTTGTGGGAAATAAATCATCCACTTCAAAGGAGTGACTGAGAAAGCAAGCCCTGGAATATCACAGCCATAGGAGCATTGAGGGAACCACAAGTGAGGAAGCCCAAGGACATATTAGCACACTCTGCATTGGAATGCCGTCTCAGGCTATAGTTAGTTCTGGTTGATATGCCCTAACGTGACAGTTTCTATTGGTACTGACAGCCCTCCCACCCCCATATTTTCTCAGCGTTCTGTGGCTTCCTGTCTCTTTTGGTTTCTAACTTTTGATTGCCAGGGTGCTTGCTGATGCTGGGGTGTGACCCAGCCTATTAAGAGATCAGCCAGTCAGAATGCTCCTTTCTTTTTGAGTGCATTGACCAGTCAGAAAATGTTATGTGTAGTCTTTGAGCTTAGCTCTTGTGTAGTGAGTTAGTTGCTTTATGCCTCAGAATGAATCCTTTTAGAGATTTCTGGCTGCTTAAATTGAGTCCTGGAGCTATGAGGAGGTAGAGGATTATTAAAAGCTACATCCATGAGAACTTTTCCCCCCTATTTTTCTTTGTTGATTAGTGGCTTAATTAGAATATGAGGGGATCATCTTTGAGGATTATTTGCCTTAAAAATGGCACCAGTTGTTGCAAATAATCAAGAATCTCTGTTTTCTTTGTATGAGCACATAAAATGTGTGGGAGACTGTTATAAGTTTACTTGGTCAATTCCTAAACTTTTTTATTTTTTTTGAGGTGGGGTCTACTTGTAGTCCTGCCTGGCCTGGAACTCAGCGATCCACTTGCCTCTGCTTCTTGCTTGGTGAAGCAGAAGCATGGTGGTCCGTAGTTTCTGTTTTTATGTTAGGCATTGAAAAGGCCAGATGATGCATCATGTGTTACTAGATATTTTCTATTTCCCATTATTCTCCACTCTTTAAAATGAAAAAAGAACAATTTCTAATCCTATGGTTTTGGATTGCCTGCCTCCCCACCTAGCCACCTCCCCACACTAAGATATCATAATCTCTTGATGAGTGAGCTGGTAGTATACACTAGGGACGACAAAGAGGCAGCCATCAAAGGTTCTGTGACTAGTTCTTGTCATCATATTAATGATATTTGGTTGCAGCCTGAGTGCTTTATGGAAATTTGAGAGCTTTCTCAGACCATTATGTCTTGGCAGCCAATGTTAGGGTTGAAAGTTCCAGTTTTCTCAGAAGACCACAGCTTAGAAAAGCAGGAACTATTCATAACAGCTCTTAAGTGTGTAGAATGAGGTTGGTGTTATTTTGGACAGAGTTGGTAGGCCAACTTACAGGAAACAATCAGGTGGTATTTCTTGTCAAGGGATGGAGAAGCAGAGGCGGCCATTTTTCTTTTTTTTCCTTTGCCTTCCCCACTTTCTGCTTCATCATAGTGTAGAATTGTTAGCCCTTATTTTTGTCCTTAGCTAGAGTTAGGTACTTTTGTGAGTGTACTGTCTTGCAGTCAGTGTTTCTCCAGGACTTGAGAACTTCTACATTGCTGATTTCTTTAATCCTGGCTATAAAAACAGACCAAGTCCGAATGGAATCAGTCATCACCTTTGAAGGTGAGTGAGCACTTGCTTGGCATAGTACAACATAGTACTTTTTGGAGCTTATGTACAAGTGAGACAATACAAAGAAAATAAGTATGTGTATATGTAGTATCTCAGCTGCTACAGTCCTGTGGAGAAAGGTAAAGCAGATTGAGGTGGAAAGAGCATGGGTGGGGATAGTGCTGTTTTTTATAGGATGGTTAGGCAAGGCTCTAATCAGAACTGATTCCTGAGCAGAGATTTTTAAGTAAAAGTGTGTACAGACTCTAGAAGAGAAAACATTTTTTTATAATTAACATTTTTTAAATTTAGTTTTTTAGTGTGGTATGGCAGGTGCTTATTTTCATATGTGTGTATGTTGTATGCATTTGTGTGTGGAGGCCAGAGGTGGGGTGTTGAGTATCTTCCTTAGTTGATCTCCACCTTGCTTTTGAGGGAGGGTCTTTCTTTGAACCTGGAACTCATTGGTTCAGCAAGACTAGCTGGCCAGTGTGCTCTAGGGATCCTGTTGTCTCCACCTGCCCAGCACTAGTATTACAGATACTTGTTACTGTGCCTAGCTTCTTATGAGGGTGCTGTGGATCTGAATTCAAGTCCTCATGCTTATACAGAAAGTGCTTTAGTGACTGAGCCACCTTCCCATTCCTTAGCGAAGAGAACATTTGATAAACATGGAACAGGGGTGCAGAGATCCTCTGCTGTATGCTTGGTCTCTTTTCAGAGTGACGGGTATGTTAGTGGAGGCGTTGAAGGGAATGATTGGCAGAAAGTGATGTCTGATAGGTGTGTTGAGTTGGGGGAGTCAGACCATATGTGGTTGTGTAGACCCTAAAAATTCAAAGCCAGTGTAGAATTTCGACTATATTTGCTTTGCTGGAGATTAAATTTAGCCCCCCCCCCCCCCCAGTTGCAAACTACTGAGCTCCATCCTCAGCTTTGCTTATTTTAAATGGTTTTCTTTGCTGCTAAGTAGAGAATGTCAGCATTAGGGATGAATGAGATCATTTAGCCAGCTGCAACTGTACATCTCGTTGGGTGATGGCATTGATTTTAGATAGGAGTTGAGAGAAGTATTATATTCTGCATACATTTTGAATACAGAGGCAACAATTTGATGATGGATTGGATATGGCCTGAAAAACTGGAATAGAGTTGACATTGATAAGACTGCATAAGAAGCAGGTTTTAGGGGGAAATAATGAGTTTAATTTTGGATATGCCAAGTTAGCAGTGGAGAAACTGTAGATATCTGGGTATATTTGTGTCTGCAGTTCTAAGCTAGAGATACAAGTTTTCAGTGATTGGCAGATAATGTTTAATGCCCTGAGAACTGATTAACGTAGGTTAGGGAGTGAGTGTGGCTGGAGAAGTCCAGAGATACTCCTTGAGATCTTAGAATGCTGAGAAATAGAGACAAACACACAGATACACAAATACATATGCACACATTCATACACATACATTTGAAAGCAGAAAGTAAGTGGTTCCAGGACAGCCAGGGCTATGCAGACAAATGCTGTCTCAAAAAACCAAAAAAGAAAAACAAAACAAAACAAATGGAAATGGTGTCCATTAATTCAAATGAAAAGTTTTATAAGGGAGGAGGGTGTAGTTGTTTGTTTTTTTATTCTTTGACTCTTTTACTCTTTTGGGGGTCCTCCAGCCAGCTCCCAAATAAATCGCACATAGAGACTTATTATTACTTATAAACGCCCAACCTTAGCTTGGCTTGTTTCTAGCCAGTTTTTCCTAGCATAAATTATCCTGTCTGTCTTTTGCCTCTGGGCTTTTATCTGTCTTTAATTCTGTATCCTTTTCTTTACTTTTTACTCTGTGGCTTGCTGTGTAGCAGGGTGGCTGGTCCCTGATATCCTCCTCCCCTTGTTCTTTGCTCCTTCTTTTTCTCCTTCTATTTATTCTCTCTGCCTGCCAGCCCCACCTATCTTTTCTCTTGCCTTGCTATTGGCCGTTCAGCTCTTTAGTAGACCAATCAGGTGTTTTAGACAGAAAAGTAACACAGCTTCACAGAGTTAAACAAATGCAACAAAAGAATGCAACACATCTTTGTATCATTTAACAAATGTTCCACAGCATAAACAAATGTAACATACCGTAAAATAATATTCTACATTTCCCCCTTTATGTCTAAATAAAAATGAGTTTTTAACTTTTAACATAGTAAAACAACATATAACAAAAACAATTATCAAGCAAGAATTACGTTTACATTATTCAGTCCATTTGTATTAGGAAACTCAGAGAAAATACTCCATTATCTTAGTGAATCCAAAGTTTTACACTTAATTTACTTTCTATCATAACTAAGGAAAACTGCAACTATAACTATCTAGTCTTCAATTCCATCAAAGACCCTCAAAGGGATGTACTATTACCTAACAAAAGAGACATCTTGCTGCCTGGACAGTCACCTAAAGTTCCTCAGCAGCGTTGCATTATCCATCTTCATCCTACAGGCCCAGAGTATCTGGCAGTGAAGCAGGAAATTTGAAGGACTATCCTACCCTGTATTGGCAAAGTTCATCAGTTGCTTTCCTCTGTGTCCTGCAAAATGTCTGGCAAACTCTTCCCTGAAGCAGGAACCCTGAAGGATAGTCCCACCTTGTTTTGGCAAAGTTCAGCAGTCAATTTCCTGCGGGTCTTGCATGACCAGTTTATACAGCATACAGTCAGGAAGTCAAGGCAAAAGCAGTTTCTTGCCCAAATATCTAATCTTGCCACTTTGAAAGCAAACTCCTATGCAGTTTCTTTGATGCCCATTTTCTATGAAGTAAATTGGTGCTGCCAGGAGATGTGTCTCATTGTCGTTAAAAGCCTCAGATCATTAAACGTCTTAAATGCCATATTCTCTAGGTCTTTGAAGTTTTAAAGACCATGTATGATCTTGAAAACATGCCTAATGTGTTATCTACAAAATTGATTGTTATAGATGATTAACTACTAACCTATGTTTCGTGATTATCCTAAATAGTTTATAATAATAGCTTTCAAAAATTAGAATTTTAGGTTACATTTTTAAATGAGCTACATAGGTACAATACCTTAAACAAGTGTAGAAACATATACATATATAGTGTAATAAAAAGTAACTAAATTTGTATCAACATACCAAAATTCATGCCAATATCAAATATCTGAGATTGTTGTCTTTTTATCCTATATTACTATATTACCCTAAATGATAACAGACATCTATAAGCCACAAAATAACCAAAGACCACCCATACCCCTCAACTCTTGGGAATGTGGGCATCATTTTCTCTAGACTGCTTCTTGTTGTCTCTGGGAAAAGGCATTTTTAGGGGTCCCTGAGAAAATTTGAGATAATGGCCAAGTCCAGAGAAGACCAGCAGTAACCTTTGTTGATATATATAACCTGTCAAGATTCAGGAGGTCTCCCTTGATCAAACCTGATCCATATTAACCCCGAAGGAATCCACAGCCTCTAGTCTCCTGTGGGAACAAAACTCCAAAGCATTTTTGATTTCCATTTGACAAACATATTTTTTGACTTTTTTAAAGTTAAAGATAGCTCTAGGTTGGTTTAATTTTGCAGTCCTGTTCACAATCCCATGTCTCCTAGCAGCATCTTTTGCTCATCAGCATTAAAAAAATTCAAAAATCAACAATACTATATAGGATCCAGATTACCTGTGTATTTCCCATCTTTATGTGGCTTTTTTCTTTTATATTACTTTTACTCTCTCTTTAAAGACTTTATTTTTTTTAAAAGCTATTTCTTTCTGTGACTGTCTATTTTTCTTTCTTAAGCCTATACACATTATAAAACACACTGGAACCTGTTTTGTAGCACAAATTTCTAAAAGGTCTTATTAATAAAAACAGATCTGGAGCCAGGTATTGGGGTGAACGCTGAATGATCAGAGAACCAGAACAAGCCACATCCAACCTCACCTTGCCAATTAGTCAGCTGATCTTGTTTCCTCCGACTGAAAGCCTCTGAATCCTCATCTGAATGGATCTCAGCTGAACTGCTGCTAAAAGCTTAAAAAAGGCTCTAGTTCCTGGTCCTTAATCCTTATATACCTTTCTGCTTCCTGCCATCATTTCCTGGGATTAAAGACGTGTGTCACCATGCCTGGCTGTTTCCAGTGTGGCTTTGAACTCACAGAGATCCAGACGGATCTCTGCCTCTGGAATGCTGGGATTAAAGGTGTGTGTGCCACTATTTTTCTGGCCTCTATGTCTGTTTAGTGGCTGTTCTGTTCTCTGACCCCAGATAAGTTTATTAGGGTGCACAATATATTAGGGAACACAGTATCACCACACTGTTCAGAGGTTTTTTACATCTGGACCTCTTTTACTACATATCTTTTAGCCTTTTTTGACTGCATGGGCAAACTTTAGACTGCTGAGCTAGACCTGGTTCCTCCTAGTGGCCCTCGGCTGGCTCCCTGCTTTGGGCTTGTGAAAGCTAAGTCAAAAGCTTATGGCCTGGTGGGAGGTACATGACCAGGAACTGCATTCATCCATCCTAGCTGTAGGAATGTGGTATCTACATTGCCACAAGTGTGTTTTTTTGTGTTTGGTTACTTAGCTTGCTGTTTCTATTTAGCACTGAACAGCAATGCCTCTTAAAGGAGTCATGTCCCTTTTCTTTTTTTTTTCTTTTTCTTCTTTTATTTCCAGCTTTCTCAGGCCCTATATGGAAATATGGGCCTACATTGAAATGCCAAAATATAGTTGCTTGTTTTTTTACTCTTTTACTTTTTTAAGGCCTGCTATCCAGCTTCCAATTAAATCACAGACAGTCTTATTATTACTTATATAAGCCTGGCCTTAGCTTAACTTGTTTGTAGCCAGCTTTTCTTAAATTATCCCATCTACCTTTTGCCTCTGGGCATTTTCCTTTTCTTCTGTAATCTTACTTTCACCCTTACTCTGTGGCTGTCTGTCTGTCTAGCCCTTTCTTTTCTCGCTCTTTGATCTCACTTGCTCCTTTTTCTCCTTCTATTTATTCTCTCTGCCTGCCAGCCCCACCTAGCCTTTCTCCTGCCTTGCTATTGGCCGTTCAGCTCTTTAGTAGACAATCAGATGTTTTAGACAGGCAAAGTTAACTTCACAGAGTTAAACAAATGCAACATAAAAGAATGCAACACACCTTTGTATCATTAAACAGGTGTCCCACAGCATAAAGAAATGTAACACACCTTAAAATAGTATTCCACAACAGGAGGGAGCGATCAACTATGTCAGATTAATGCATAATTGATGATTGTTAGGTTTAACTGTTAGGTTTATGGGGAAGTGGTTGAGGTGAAACTTGATTTGATTGGTGTGGAGTTAGTTGGCATAGAGGAATCCAATACAGCAGGGTAGATAGTTTTGTAAAGGAATTTTTTAATCAGTGAACTTGAAAAAGTAGCAGTGGAAGCTTGTACAATCAAGCAATTGTTGATTTAAAAAATATAGATATTTTATAGTAAGTTTGTATATACACTTAAATTATATACAGTTAATGGAGTGATTCAATAGAGGAAAAAATGCAAGAGCCATTTCTTTGAGGCCCATATGAAATTAATTTAAGCACTCTAGCTCCATCATCACTACACTTGATCTTAGCCGAAGGGCTGAGAAGTGAACTAGCACTACTTTTATCATTGCTAGGTCATTATGGTGGGAAAGGCATGCCCACCAATATGCTGCAGGGCATATTATGTCACTTAGGAAATAGATTCGAGCTAGAAGCTCGGCTGGGCTGTTAATCTCACGGCCCACCTCTTCAGTTAGATACCATCTCTGAAATGTTCCACAGCCTTTCAAAGTAGCACCACTATTAGGGACAAATGATCAAATGTATGAGCCTGCCAGTGTGAGGGACATTTTATATCTACACTGTAACATATGTCCATGTGTATTTCCTTTTTTTTTTTTTTTTTAAAATTTCAGATAAACACAGTGGCTAGTTAGCTGAGAGATGGGTGGACGAACACACCCCATTATTTTATTTTCTAATAGAGGATTGATGAATTATCATCAGTTTATAATTGTAGTTTCTATACACAGGTGATCATATTTTAATAAGTAAATAGGGAGTGAGTTTAGTAGCCTCATATTTACTGACTTTATTTAGCAGTTTTGCTCATTGTTTGTCCTGTTGTAGATACTAAAGATTTGGTAATCTGATGTGGTAGTTTTACTCTGAGGTATCTCTTAAAAAAGAAAATTAAAAACTAAAACAACAAAATTTAATTGATGTATAAATGGTCTACGTTGTAGAGGAACATGTAGTGGCTTTTCTCTCCCCCACGTTTTTCTTAGTATCCCTGACATGTATATAACTGTGTGTGATTATTGAGATTATACCTGAGATGAACTCAGAAACTCTGTCCAGTGTATGTATTCCATTCAGCACTTTACAGCCTCCCGTGGTTTCTTGTTTAAGTAGTCAGCACTCTGCTGGAGCAGCTTCCCACTTGCTTCCTAGTGTTCTCATTGGGCCAGTCTCTACCTTTCCTCCCTTAGCACTGACCCATGTTCTTGACTTTAGGATTTCTGAACCTAAGCAGGTCCTATTTACTGAGTCGTCTGTGGCTCCTTGTCTGCAGAAGTTACTTTTCCTTCTATTATGCCTCTTATGCATTTCATGCCCACACAAGCTTTAGGGATGAATGACCATTTTCTTGTGAGTTCTAATGTTTTTCATTTTAGGATTGTAAGATAAATACAGAAAATCTTCGTATGAGCTTCCTTCTTTGCTTATTGTCTGTTGTGGTTCCAGGACAACGAGACATTGACATGGACATGCTTTTGCACGCTAGTCCTCATTTTTTAAGCAGTCCTTCAGCATCTTAATACCGAATTAAATTGCTTCCTCTTTTTGTTGTTGAGACAGGATCTCACAGTGTAGTTAATGTTAACCTTGATTACACCATCTGGAGTTACAGGCATCTTTCCAGGAAAGTTTGCTTTCCTGACTGGTCTCTGTTAGCTCCAGTATAGATACTCGGTGGATTTTTGTTCATTTTATAACTAAGTAAAATATCAATATTGATCCAGTTTTGATTGACACATTTAGTTGGACATTTATATAATTTAGTTTGTATGTAATACACTGAAATAAACAATTTGAATAATATTTGTGTGCACATGAGTGTGTGTGTGTGTGTGTGTGTGTGTGTGTGTGTGTGTGTTCATGTATGTTATAAGTGTGGGCAAGTATGTGCCACAGTGTATGTGTAGGTCAGAGGGCTTCTGAAAACTGATTCTTCCCTTTGACTCTGGGTTCTAGGGATGGAATTCAGGTGGTCAGACTTGTACAGAAAGTGCTTCTACATGCTGAGCCATCTCTGGCTGAAATAACATTCTTAAAGACAGTTATACAGAAATCATCTTAGGGAGCGAATTCTATGTTTAAGTATTCTTGTCAGCAAATAGTAAGATTTACTGGAAATTTTATTATGTATGTCACATCTGTTTGTGTTTGAGATTTTCCTTTGGCTGTTCTCATTCATATTCATTCTCTTCCCCCTTTATATTTCTAAAGATATTGTCCTTAGTCATCTCCCACTCTGAAATTCAGTCTGTCTTCAAACTCATTCCATAAACGTGATCTACCTCCTAACAGCTTCATTAGTGCTTGTCACCATTATGTAGGTCACTCATATTTCTTTGCTGTCTCCTCTGTCTGATAGAGTTATTGTATTCCATTAGAATTCACCAGACATTTTTTTGGCAACCTGTTGTGGTCTTGCCTTGTTAGTACTAGTAACGAGAGGCAGAAAAAGGAGAAGGTCACATCCACAGATGATTGTGATACCATGTATGAACCACAGTAAAAAGAGTCATGGTGCAACATCTAGGGCACTGTGGGAAGACAGGAAACAGCCAAAGTGTGTTTGCTACACACCACTCGTACAACCTTTAACAGCATATAGATCTCCTACAGTTCACTTGAAGTCTGACAGTGTCTGCCTGCAGGCAGCATCAGATCCCACCAGGTGAAGTTTTAGCTTTCTAAGACTTCTACTTCAGATGCCCATGACAAGTACCCCTTTGTGGCCTGTGCTTATGACTGACAGGTTTTACCTGACTCCCTCTTGGAGTTTATTTAATTTGCTTATAGATGCTATAAAGGACATTACAAAAGATGTAGATGAATAGCCAGATGACTAGGGCAAGCACACGGATAGCGGCTCATGGCCTTAATGCTCTTTTTGGGCATTCCTCTCTTTAAGCAGCTCTTCATGTTCAGCACTCCAGAAGCTTGCTGAACTGTGTCTCCTGTGTTTTTATGGCTGTTGTCATAATGTGGGGACAGTTGATTACATTGTTGGCCTTTGGTGATCAGCTTGACCTTCAGCTCCTCTCTGGAAGCTTAGGGATAGAGCTGAACCTTCTAATCATGCCTTGGTCATTTTAGTGACTCAGCTCCTGTCCTGAGGTTATATAAGGGCACAGTCTCCCCATTAGCACACAAAGGAAGTACTCATCGCATCAGTGGAAATTCTAGGGGCTTTAAGAGCTGTTTGCCAGGAACTCGGGGCAGAGACCAGTTATGTATCTCTCATTACACCATAATGTCTCGGGCATCTTGGAGTAGTGAGTATCTTTCACATATTCTTCTTAAGTTTTACTTTTGTTGCCACCAGCCACTTTTAGGTCTTTGTTGTTATTTTTATACACTTTTTAAGTCCTCTTAATAGCTTTGGTCTTAATTATCTTGTCATCCAGTTTATGTTGAGAGTATTTTTCTTGCGGGGGTGGGGGGGTGGGGGGGGAAGCTATCTGCCTTCTTCCTTCTATTCAGAGAATCAAGTCTCCAAACAACACCAGCTGGAACTCAGTCTTTACCTCAGACTCCCCTGTGCTTTGCTCAGTAAATGTGCAGCCAGCAAAGCCTTTTGCATTCTCTTTCAAATGCGTGCTGTACTCTTCCCGTTGGCCATTACTCGAGTCATCTTCTCTTCCACGACAGTCTTCCTTTACTTTCTCAGATCCACAGTGAACCTTTTAGTTGTTAGCACCCTCTCCCCTGCCGTTGGAGGTCTCACCCAGTTCTCCTTCCTCCTTTTGTTTTCATTTGCTTTACTGCTCTTTAGTCCTATATTCAGTTTTCTTACTTGGCTAAACTTGATGCTGGCAACTCAGTAGCTCCTTGACTTTTGTTCTCTTGTCTCTCATTTGTCAGTAGTTGTCAAGTCTTGATGGATCTGTTCCTTCTCCATTTCCTTGGACTGTCTCTGAATAGACTACTGTAAAATGCCCTTTCAGAGTAAATCTACTTAGTCCCTGGTTTTCTATATAATTTGTGTTTAGGAAACACGTGTTGGTGATAGCAGAATACCAAAAGCAAAGTATTTTTGTGTTGACTCCTTAGAATAGTATTTGAGCCATAAGCTAGGTCTTCTCTGTCTACAAAAGGTTACTTCTCAACATCTCTATTAGACACATTGTTATAATTTCTTCTTTTTCTGAGAAGTTTTATTTCCGAATTAGGGATATTATTTGCTAAGATTATTAGAGAAAAGCATAGGATATAATTTCTGGTTGGGGGAATTGCTGGAAACAATCTTAACAGGATTAAAAAAAGATTTATTTTTAATTTCATGTATTTATGTGTATGCCTGTGTGAGTTTATGTGCACTGTGCATGTGGAAGGTGCTCTTAAAGGCCAGAGGGTGTTGGAGCCCCTGAAGCTAGAGTTGTGGGAGGTTGTGAGCCGCCTGATGTGGGTGCTGGAAAACTGAACCTGGTTCCACTGTAGAAGCAGTAAGTGCTCTTAATCACTAAGCTGTCTCTCCATCCCCAGCAGGCTATTTTTGTAGTGGAATGGAAGAGTTACTATAAGTCAGCAAATAACAACTTTGCTCTTAGTGCACTGTCAGGTAAGGATTAATTAACTGCTAGAAGGCTGTGAGATTGACAGGAGACAGAAATGTGAGTGTAAGTGTGGAGTATTTTAAGATAATTCTTGAGAAGGACTTTGAAGAGAAGCTGTTTAGCTGTCAGTTAATAACCAGGAGAAACTCCTTATGTGATTGTTGCATGTTCCTGGAAGGTACTGACATAATGTCCTGACACATGAGAGGTGGTTAGCACCGTTATTGTAGCTCCACATCACCCTTCAGGTGAAATTAAAGCATTGACAGGTCTGAATTAAAGTCCTCTTGGAACCTGGAGGTAGGTAAAGAAAAGCTGTTTAGTTTCTGGAGACTTCTCTTTGATTACCAACAGTCTTACATGTAATTTGTCTGATTTGTAACATTGCACATTAAGGTGCTTTAAAATGTAAGAGTTCTTTGGCATGGTGGCACACATTGAATCTCAGCACTTTGGAGGCTGAGGTAGGAGTATTCAAGGTCTGAACTACATTGGGAGAACCTGTCTCAAAAACAAAAGGAGCAAAAACTTTGAGTTCCTTGTATTTAGAATGGCTTAGCACTTACTTCAAAATAATGGAATGTATAGTCTGTGAACATTTACAAAGGATTTTTTTTTAAAAAAAAATAATTAGCTTTTGCTGTTTTTTTTCTGACCAGTACTCATTTTCTGATGGATTTAGGTGTTCATGAGGTTGGCAGTAGATTTTCTCCTGGATATTACCTTGGAAAAAAATCTGTGAGTACTTTGTAATATATCAGTTTGAATTCAGAGGTGAGATGGAGGTGATATTTGGGATTATATCAGTCTGTCTTAGGACCTTCTCATTGAAGCAAATGAGAGAGGAAGGAAAAAGGCTTCAGACAATTTTCAAGGTAGACCAGAGTTGAGTGTCACTTTTCAGCCTAGCAAGTAATTCAGTGTGTACTTTGGTGAATAACCCTGAAAGGGCACAGTGTGGTCAGAGTTCCTAAAGGTTTGGGAGAGAGTAAATGAAAAGGAATACCAGAACCAAATTTTGAAAGGTTTTAGGGAGGTGGGGGTGTTGTCTGTCTGTCTGTCTGTCTGTCTGTCTGTCTCTCTCTCTCTCTCTGTGTACTTGTGCATGTTGTACTGGAGATTGAACCCAGGGTGTCACACATCCTAGGCAAGTTGCCCTGTTATTCAGGTATATTCCCAGCCCCATTTGTATTTTTATTTTTGAGGCAGGGTCTGGCTAAATAGCTTCACCTGACCTTCAACTCCCTCCATAGTTGAGGTTGGCCTTGAACCTATAGTGCTCCTGCCTTAGTCTCCCAGTTTCTGGGAGATAAGCTGTGCCACTAGGCCCAGCTTGCTTTTGTAATCTTAGCTGCCCTCACTAATAAGCTGTGTGTCTGTTGATGGATGATGTTTCCTCAAGGATCCATTTACTTAAATCTGAGTACTCAAATTATCAACATTTTGGGAATGTGAGATACAAATAAGGTAATATACATACCTGACACACAAGTGCCTAATACCAGCTGCTGTTAGCATTGCTTTGAGACATTTGGAGTACCACAGGGAGACTTTAAGACCGACATGCTGTAATTTTAAATATTAGTTCTGGAAAACAGAAAGAATAGAGAGCTGAAGGAAAGCAAGGAATTAAGGTGGCTTGTGCTAGAATATAGGTTTAGTGATGGTAGGTTTGTGCTGGTAAGATAACAGAACCCAGATAAAAGTGGAAGGAGAGAACCCACTCCTTTGACCTCCACACTTCCTGCACTGTGGCATGTGACTCCCCATATCATGTGTATACACAAAAAATAGTTGTGATAAGTAATTTTAAAAAAGATGGTAAGGTTCTATGTTAAGAAATGAGGTGATGTTGGAAAGATGAGATGGGTTTGAGAATTCTTATATACTGTCATACATTGTATCCCTTAAACTTGGGATATCTGAAAGAGCTGGGAGAATTGATGGTAAAGTGTAGGTATAACTGTCTTGTTAAATAAGAAACACAGAGCCAAATACAGAGTTAAAAGCTAAGAGGTCAGAGCAATAGCTAAGAGCTGAGATTAAAAAACCTTACCCTTCACTGCCGCTGCTGTCCTACCTCTCCGCAAGAAAGCTACTTCCTGTGTGTTTGTCCTTTTTATTGACTTTTTTGTTCTGCCTTCTCATTGGTTGTAAACCCAACCACATGATCTCCTTGTCACTGCCCATCTATACAGACCTCCAGGTCTTCTATGGTTGGTATTGAGATTAAAGGCGTGTGTCTCCATGCTGGCTGTATCCTTGAACACCCAGAGATCTGCCTGTCATTTGATCGGGATTAAGGGTGTGTGCTACCACTGCCAGACTTCTGCTATGGCTTGCTATTAGCTCTGACCCCCAGGCACCTTTATTTATTAACATAAATAAATATATCACATTTCAGAACAAATAAAATATCACCATAGTAAAGATGCAGGCAGAGTACTCAGTGTAGCATTGCTCACTGTATTGTTTTTTGCATATGATTTTTTTTACTTTAACATATAATTATACCACTTCTCCCTCCCTCTCTTCCCTCTGTCCCTACCATATCTGACCCCCTGTCCCAGTTCAAGGACTTGTCTTTATTTATTGTGTTATGTACACATTTTAAGTTAACAAATCAATATATAAATACAACCTGCTGAGACTGTTCAGTATTACCTTCCCATATATGTTTCTGGGCTGACCATTTGGTATCACATAACCAATCAGGAGTATTACTCCTGGGGAAGACTAATTCTTACCCTCTCAGCAGTTATTAATTGCCTGTGGCTCTTCATCTAAGGCTGGGGCCCTGTGAAATTTTCCACATCTACGTTGGGTTGGGATTTCACCTGTTGGAGTTGTCTCCTTCAGGTAGCCATATTGTTGAGCTTGTGTGAGTGTAGCTTAGCTTTCCTGTCATAGCTAGAAAGCACAGTCTTACAATAGATATCCTGGTCCTCTGTTTCTTAGAATTTCTCCATCTCCTCTTCCTAGATGTACCTGGAGCCTTCTTTGTAGGAGTTGTGTTGAAGATGTGGCAGTTGGGACTGTTTGCCCCATGGCCAGTGTTGTTTATATTTTGACTAGTTGTGGCTTTCTGTAATGGAAAGTTTCCTTCTGCAACAAAAAGAAATTTCTTTGATGAGGATGAGCTTTCCACTTACCTGTGGGTATAAAGTAATTATTTAGAATACAGTTAGGAATTATATGGTTTAAGAAAGTGGTGGTTAGGTCCTCTTCTAAGAACCATGTCCTCATTGATCAGTGTAGTTGAATGTATTCTATTCCCAATTGGAAGAGCTGAAGTGGGTAGTTAGATGTGCTCACTATTGGCAAAGGCCTGTGAGTGAACTTGGCTGACTGCCATTGCCCAGATGAGTCTGGAGTGTGTCATAGTTGGGTAGGACTGTTGGTTGCTTCCCTCCTTTGGAAGTCTTCATGGTGCATTCTTGTACAATGAAAGCTAGTCCTTAGGGAGGAGGGTCTCAGGTCAGATCCAGTTTGGGTTCTCTGGGTCCTGTGTCTGAAGAGCATGGTGCCTTCACCAGTAGGGATGTTACTTTCCACCTCTTGGGGGAGCCACCAAGGACAACAGCAGTGAGACTTTTTATTTTAACATAGTTCAAGCCTTCCCATTTTGTAGAGCTTACTGCACTGTGATGCCACATTTAGCTAGTAACTGCTGTATTCACAGGGCAGATATATGGATTGGGTAGAACAGGCATAGAACATTTATGTTGTCTTCGAGTGTTGCTGGAACAAATACTGTGTGGGATGAAATTATTCATGAGATTGGAGGCAGGTGTAATGGTGATTTAAGCGTTTATACCGTTTGAGGTTAGAGAAGCTAAATCCTGAAGGTTGATTGAAGCCTAGGTGGTGGAACAAGGAAGCCGGGCATTCAGTTCTTTGTATTGGTCATTAGGTGGCAGTCTCATCTCAAGTTAGTTGGTGTTTGGAGAAGTTTGTGGGCTATTGGGTCTTTATTTTTCAAGGAATACTTAGAAGGAAACAGTTTCTTAGAAATTTATGTAAAAGGTTTCATATCACATGTATTTAGGTTTTACAGTGCTCAGTATGTTTAAAGGAGCCACATTTTGAAAAAGATTTTTGGCGGAATAGAAATTAGTTGTGCTCTGAATAGTATGGCCAATCAACTCTGTGGATTGATTTCTGCTTTTTGCCACTTCCCCACATCCCTAGGAAGTACTCTCTCTGGTTGTGGTGCCTGGGAGGAAGACTCCCGAACTTCATCGTGCAGTGCAGTGCTCCTTCACACTGTCTTTGTGACTCCGTAGAAGTGCGTTTTCTGTGGTGTCTACCCAGACCTAGATGTGTAACCGAACTCACTGAAGCATTTGCCTTACTGTGTATGATTCCCTTTTGATATACTCCAGTCTATTCTTGTTGTTGCAAGGCCCTGAAAAGACTGCTTCAGATAGATAAAAATAACTTTAAGAAACAATTGAGCATTTGTAAAACTGCTGAAACTGTAACTGTCTTAGGGTCTGTGCTGGTTTTTCCTTCCTTATGTAAACCACAAAATGAAAAAGGTTTATTGAAAATAAATTCTGTTGATGCAGTTGCCAGTTTGTTATAGGGTTGCTATGACAAAATATTTTAGACTAAGTAATATAAAACAGTTGAAATGTATTGTTCGTAGTTCTAGGGCTTGAGAACTCCAAGATCAGTTTACCTACAGATCTGCTGTTCAGCGAGAGCTTTCTTTCTCAGGGACTACACTGTGTCCTCACATGATAATGGGAGAAAACCAGCTGACTTGGGTACTGGGAAGAGCAGCAAGTGCTCTTAGCTCTGAGCCAACTCTCCAGCCCTCTTCTTCTTTGTTTAAGGGCCACAGATTATGACCTGCATTATTTGTCTGGTCTAATCACTTACAGTACCCAAGGAGAAGTCCATATGTAACTGGTGTCCTACCTCCATCTCATGAGGATCACAGGCGCCACCACACCTTGCTCCAGACGTCTTTCTAATGGTCAAGCTGACTTGCTTTTCTCCCTCAGTCTGTGTTTCAGATTTTTCTCTTACATCAGCGAGTTGTACTTCCTTGTGTAAATTGTGCTCTTACAGCATGCTTCTATTTAGAAAATGGTTTTTCATTTTCTATTATTGATTTCTTAACCATCTCTTATTTCTTGAGATGGCTAGAAGTATTTTAGGCTGACTGTACCAGGGATAAATTCTTTTTCTGTTTGTAATAGTTGACATTTGCTTTTTATGTTCCATAGTACTGTATTTAGGTAATTTTGCATGAAGAAAAGTTATTTTATGGTACAGTTTTGGGGGCAAAGCAGGTGGGTCTTTGTGAGTTCAAGGCCAGCCAGTACTACATAGTGAAACTCTGTTTAGAAAAACAAATATGGTTTCTCTCCATGTTATAATTCATTATCCACAAGTACTTCTGTTTCCTTACTGTGATGTTCTCTAATACACCTGAAATTTATGTATCATTTGATTTTGAAATTATTTAATCTGTGTGTGGGTTTACAAATGTGAATGCAGTGCCTGTGGAGGCTGGAAATGGGCAGCAGATTTGGAGTTGGAATTAGAGGCAGTTTTGAGTCACCTGACATAGCTGCTGGGAACCAAACTCAAGTCTGCTGGAAGAACAGTATATTCTCTTAACTGCTGAACCACCTTTCCAGCCCTTTAATTTAGTAGAAATTACTTAGCCTCTCTGTGTTTAGTGTCTTCACTTTAAAAGTAAAGATACTAATTTCATAGAATAGTTGTGAAGATTTTATATACATTAATATATAGGAAATTCTTAGAAGACTGGTTAACATGTAGGACTAAAAACTGCTGTTGCAGTTGCTGCCCTAGCTCATGTAGAGAGCCACTGGCTTAGGTTCTGTTGCCCCATCAGGTCCTGTATTAACTTGGACAAGTTACTTAGCTCCTCTACTGTATAATCTATCAAAGTTACCTTTAAGGTCCGGGGGCACGTGAGGAGGTAGCCACAACCCCACGCTGTGCCTTTTGGCTTGCGTGGGCAGAAATCAACCAGTGGTTGGGTATCATTATAGTGAGTGAGTACAGGGTGGAGAATTGGAAGAGAGAAGGAGTCAGAATGGTTTATGTGCTAGGGAGAGTGGCAGATCTTAGGGGGTGAGGGTGGTGAGGAATGGGCTGACATGGATGGCCTGCTTGCTACCCAGGTCCATGGTGATTGCTGGACATGGGCTGCTGCCGAAGGCCGTGTCATGGGCTGTGGCCCTGACACAGCAGTGGGGGTCTGTGTTGATGTCTCTGGCACCTAATACCTCCGAGGGCCCTGTGGTCGCCTGGAGTCTGGGCTACCACCTGCGACCATGTTGATGTCCTAAGAATATACCCCCACTGGGGTCATGCTAATCTAGGTAACCTGCAATGCCAGCTAGGGTCACAATGACATCTGGGCCCAGGCTGCTGCCAAGGACCATGTCTGGGTTCATGGTCCCTCTATAGCCAGAGACTGTTGATATCCATGGCCCATGTTGCCGTCAAAGGCCACATGAATGCCCAGGATCCATGCTGGTTTCTGAGATCTGCGCTGCTGATGGGCCCATACAGACATAAGTGACAAGTGCTGCCACCAGGGGCTGTGACATCATATGGGCCCGAACAGCGGCCAAGGCCATGTCTGAGTCTGTAGCCCTGTTGTAGCCAGGGTCTGCATTGATGTCCGAGGCTCCTGTTGCCATTGAGAGCTGTGCAGATGCCCGGAATCTGTGTTGCCACCTGGGGCCATGTTGGTGTTCGAGGGCCATGCTGTCACTAGGTCTAGGTCTCAGTGACCTGCACTGCCAACCAGGGCTATGGTGACATCTGGGCCCAGGCTGCTGCAAAGGACCATGCCTGGGCCTATGGTCCAACCACAACCAAGGTCTGTGTTACTAGCCATGGCCTGTGTTCCCATCAAGGGCCATGAGGATGTCAAGGGTCTGGGCCACCATGTAGGGCTATGTTAGTGTCTGAGGGCTGTGCCTCTGCTGAGGCCATACAGATCTGAGTGGCCTGCACTGCTGCCTGGAGCCATGGTGGTGTTTGGGCCTGTGCTGCTGCCAAGGGCCATGTCTGGTTCCATGGCTCTTTTGCAGTCCTGGTCTGTGTTGAAGTCTGTGGCTCCTGTTACCACCCAAGGCAGTGAGGATAGGGCTGTACAGAGTTGGTCCCACCCCTCACTGGCTGCATGGGGAGAGCAGGCCCTGCATCTTGCCTAGGCAAAGCAGCAGAGCTGGTCCTGGTGCTGTGGATGTGAGAAAGGGCATGAGAGCTGGAGAACTTGCTGCCTGCTGCATTGGGTGATCTAGCTGGGGTAGTATTGGAGAGCTCACCTGGGTGGTGATGGATAGTGACGACAATGGAAAACTGGTGGGCTGACCAGCCCAGCTGTCACCCAGGCCCAGAAACAGGGCTATGAGTTAGCCCATCTAACATCCACCTCATCTGTGAACTGCAGGAGCATGTGAAGGGGCTGAACCTGCAGATCCAAAACTGTAGATTCTCCACAACACAGGATAACAGGCTATCCAAGAGGAGTCCCAGTGAGGGCTCATTATTGATAGTATAACAGAAGCCAGTGACTTTGAAGCAGACCAATGACTCAAAGCAATAAAGTGAAGACGTATGGGCTTACAGGTACACTGTGTGAGTCACTGGGCCACACTACAGCTTCCACGCTGAGAATTTTTGTTTTTTTGATTGTTCTTTTAAAATTTATTTTGTTAAAAAAAAAAAAAAAGAAATTTCTTTTTGGAGACTTTCTCTGGCTTTAGGTATGATTGCAAATTGTTTGCATTTCTCTAACTTTTCAACAATGT
>CABHPP010132122.1:8870-31906 GCA_902168425.1 Peromyscus attwateri
TTTCAGCTAATTGCTACTATTTTGGGGTGTAAAACCACCACATCAGCTGTCATGGTTCACTGCCTGCGCCAGAAGATGGAGAATGAGCTCTCGGAGGTCACACTGAAATTGGTACGTGGGTCCATTCTACTTGCCTCTATTCTGAGTCCTTGCCCAAACTCTATTCTGCTGTTCTTGTCCTGGATAAACTCTAAGGAGACAGTTTCTCGGCTCTCAGGAAAAGTGTTGGCCTCCTAACCCCAACTGAGAATTTCATTTATTATGAAACACCTTAAATGTCAAAAAGTAGTCCAGCTATATATTCCATGGTGAGGAATTGCATGTAAATCTTTCAAGCTTGCTTTTTGAACATTCTTGTCACATTCCCATCTTCTTCTGCATTAAACTTCCTCCTCTCCTTCGAGTCCCCCTTTCCCATTTTTTCTGTCAGTTCGGTTGTATTTTGCTATTCCCCTTTACCCTCCCCTCTCTTCCTTCCAAATTTACTTCTCTCCCTCTTCCTAAAAGGTCCTTCTTCCCCATTTCCCTGACCAGGTCACTTGTACCCTGCTGTTCCCTTCTCTATTCCTCTCCCAAATCCCCTATCCTGTCAACAGCTCTGTTTTACTTTCCTGGTTTCTGTGGCTACTCCAGGTTATGTATTCACATCTGGAGATTCAGAGCTAGGATCCTCCAGTGAGAAAGAACATGTGACATTTGTCTTTATGCATCTCTGTTACCTCACTTAATATGATCTTTCTAGCTCCACCCATTTACCTACAAAGTTGTTCATTTTTCTTTGCAGCTGAATAGTATTCTGTAGTGTATATGCACCATATTTTCAGTATCCGTTTGTCAGTTGAAGGACATTTAGGTTGTGTCCTTCCCTGGCTATTGTGAATAGAGCATCAATGAACATGGCTGACAAAGTAGCTATAGAGTAGGAAATCAAGTCCTTTTGGGCATGTGTGAAGTAGTGGTATAACTAAATGATATGGGAGATTTACATTCAGCTTTTTGAGAATTCTCCACACTGATTTCTACAGTGGTTGCCCCAGTCTGTAGTCTCATCAATAGCAAATGGGTTCTTTTCTCCCCACATTCCCTCCAACAGTTGCTGTTGGTTGTTCTGTTGATCTTTGCTATTTTGACTGGGGTAAAATGAAATATAAAAGTTGTTTTGATTTGTGTTCCCCTAATTATTAGGGATGATGAACATTTTTTGAGATTTCTTAGACATTTTCTCTTTTTTTGAGAACTCCCTATTCAGGTCCCAAGCCCATTATTTGAACAGGTTATTTGTTCTGTGGACTCATTGTCTGTTGAGTTCTTTGAATATTTTGGATATTTTCCCAGATGTATAGCTGGTAAAAATCCTCTCCCATTATGTGGGCTTCTTCTTCATCCAGTTGGTTGTTTCTTTACCCATTTACACTTTTTTGACCAATTCTATCCATCTATCCCTCATTCCACTCATCTATCCACCCATCCATCATTCAAAGTATATGGAGGAGATGTGAAAGGAGAATCAGTTAACATATAAACTAAACCCCATCCCTTCTCACAAATAACAATCCAAAGAGAGAAACAGCCTTGCACTTATTAGGTTAAGCCTGATAGAACTGTCGAAGAAGGGATCCATTAAATACACTCATCATTTCTCAGGAAAGTGATTTGATTAATGGACAGTTGTGAGAATCTACATCATGGAATCCAACCAGGACAAATATCCAGAGGAAAGAGCATCAGGGTCACGAGGAATACCACTTTTGTGAAAGAGGAGTTGATGTAAGCCCAGGAGTCATCGGAGTCCTTGCCTTCTCTATATGAATCACGGACACTCCAAAACACTCCTGGGTCTCTTGGGCAAGTTTCTAGCATTGTGTTCTTTTTGAATATCCATGGATTATGCTGATGTGGCCTTAGGGCTTTGGTCATAAAATTCAGAAAAGAGTCCAAGATGTTCAAAGACTTAAAAGAGTTATTTCTAATACCAGAAGCCATCAAATATTCCTGGTGTTCTCTATGTGACATAGGACAACCAGATGACACAGGAGTTTCTGATGATTCTAGAAAACTCAGAGACTAAGATCCCAGCACAATCTGAGATTATTTGAGATCTTGGAGAAGTGCTTTTATGATTATCCACTGCCCTATCTCACACACACACACACACACACACACACACACACACACGCATGTGTTCACATACACACATAGATATTGCATCCCTGGGTGGTAAAGATTCAACCCACAATGAAGGGTTCCTAGCAATGGCTTCCCCCATATATGAGCGAACCAATGGCTAACAAGCAGTGTTATAATCACTGAAATTGTAGTGGCACAACAAAGAAAGGGAGATGCAGAAATAGGGTCACTGAGCTTGTGGGTATCAGAATTTTGTTATGCAAGATAAGAATAATCTTCAAGAATTCCTGAACACAGTATTTTTTCTCTTTTTGTTATTTTTTGTTAGGAAGCATTTTAAATAAGCATCATGATAATTCTCTTGACATATTCTAGTATGCATCTCTAAGAAATCCAGTCTTTTTGTTTATTTTTGAGATTATAATTCAATTACAACTTTTCTTCCTTCCTTCTCCTCCTCCTAAACCCTTCCATGCTCTCCTCAAATGCATGGCCTTTTTGTTCACTAATTGTAATTACATGCATATATTTGTTGTATATACATATATATCCCTAAATGTAACCCCTTAACAGAATCTTCAAGTAACTCTAAAGTTCAGGAGCAGAGGGCTTGTGACATGGCTGGATCCAGGTGCTGTGATGGCATTATTCAGTATCGACCTCTCTCTTCCTTCGTTTTCCGTTTTTCTTTCTTACCTTTTTTCTGAATATTTTCATCACATGTTGATGGCTGAACTCAGGAAGTGAGACTAAAGAGGGACAGGTTCTGTCCTGATATCCGTTCTACCTCCAGCCCCATCTCCTCTTGAACCCACACAGTCTTGGCTAGCACTTCCACCTCATTGAGCTATTGTTCCTGGGGGAAACTGAGCATTGTGGCCAGAGAGCTGAAGTTGGGGTGGCGTTGAAGAGGAACACAGGCATAGGCAGCAAACACGTTCTCCAGAGTTTCAGGGGCCCTGACTCTGGATCCCAGGGCCTGTCCCCTTCAGGTTGCTTCCTATCCCCATCCTGCGCTACCCTGTGTTCATACTCAAGGACCCCATGTAAGACTCAGGTGGGAGAAATTGATACTCCAGGGCACAGCTCCAGGGGTAATCATTTATGGGGGGGAAGGTTCTCAACGCATCCTTTACCTTTGTGTTCATAGAATCCTTTTGACCTGGATGACAATGGAGACCCCAAAGAGGTAAGGAGCTTTTTCTGCATTACTGGTGTTGCATCTTAACAGCAATAAATTCTAGTTAACTATGAATGAAAGGTTTCCTCCAAGACTCCAAGAGAAGTCACTTGCCAGTTAAAATAGGCAGATGGACCAGAGGTAGGGCTAACTGACTCCCTGTACAGTGCTCTCAGTCAGCAACTTTACCCCCCTGGCCCAGCTCTCCTCATTCACGGTTCTCAATAACAAGATGGCCTGATTGGAGAAGGCATCTGAACCTCCGCTATCAGGAAGCTGAGAGAACTGGCTCATGGTCTCAGTAGTCTTTGGAGTACAGGGCTGGAGTTATACAAAGAGGAGCCTAAGATATTCCATTCTGAGGACAGCACCCTCTGCACATGACCCAGGAAACTCACAGTGCCCACAGCCTCCTCCTTCCTGCCCTGCCACCTCCCAGCACTGGCCTGTGTCTGGTGTCATTAGCCATGAGCCTCTCCAGTCTTGTCCTGGGCTCCCTCCTTGGAGATCACAGACATTCCCTGAAGACCCTGTGAGGATGAAGTGAGACTCTTTCAGTCAGGTTTTACTGTGTGATATGAGCGGATTCACGGCTACGATAGATAAAACGTTGAAAAAGACCGTGGTCTGTGTCGCCCTCCTGCAGCCGGAGAGATTTAGGGTGGAGGCAGTGAGAAAGGAGCAGGCTTGAGGAAGTCACTGAGGTGGGAGGTGCAGTTTCACCTAAAAAGGTTGGATTATGATCCAACATGAGATAGATGAGCAGATGAGCTCTGAACAGTGGACTGTTTTTTAAATGTCTTGTTTCTATGTTTTGGTTCTAGCAAGGTCCTACTACATAGCCTAGAAATTTGTGATCCTTCTACCTCAGCCCCCCAGATGTCGGTATTCCGGGTATAAGTCATAACACTGAGTAAAATGTAGAAATGCACTGTGCAGACTCGGGCCAGGGAAAGTACAGGAGGATGGGTAGGAAGACTGTACTGCGGGCATCCTGTAGGTCAGGTCAGGGACCGAGCAGTGGAATGATGAGACATGGCTGGAGTGCAGATACTCCTGAAGGACTTTCTGACTGGACTTACTGACAAGCCAGTTGTGGAGAGTGAGATAAATAGAAGCGGAAAGATGCCTCTGGCTTCTCTGACTCAAAAAGCCAAAGAGTGTAGCCTCGAAGTATAGCTACCAATATTCCTGAGCAGCAGTAGTACTTATTGTGGGCCTCACAGTGGTTGGTATCAGAGTCTTCCTTAGAATCCCAGGTGCCAATCCATTCTGGTCCTTACAGATATTTAAACCTGGGTACTTTGGGATATATGCTTGGCTTTGAGGTATTGAACTTCTCCCTTGAGTTGCCCAGGTTTAAATATGTATAGGTAGATGCATTAATAAATGAGAATTATTAATAAGTAGCCCTCATTAATAAGTAAGAATTCTCCTCTCCTCAATTCGCTACCACCATCACATTGCCACTGATGACCTCCAACTCACAGTTCTGACCTTGAAGACTCCTAGATTCAATCATTGTTCTTAGCACATTGGGTTTCTGTGGCCATAGCCACAGGGTCTTTATGCTTGGCAAACTCTCAAACCAGCAATGAGGGGATATATGGCTGAAATGTAGGGTAGGGTATTCATAAGCGCTGTATTTCTATTTTCCCCAGGACAATACCTCCCTGTGCACTGTGATTGATGGAGTGTTGCTGCCAAAGGCACCGGAGGAGATCCTGGCTGAGAAGAGCTTCAACACTGTGCCCTACATGGTGGGCATCAACAAGCAGGAGTTTGGCTGGCTCGTTCCAACGGTGAGAACGTACAGACTTCTTAGATGCACTCCACAGAGGCTCAACCATCATTCTCCCTGCTCTGATCAAGGGTTGTGTACCCAGATGACTACATTCCAAAGAAGCTTCAAACTTTCCAAGTAAATTTGCATTGAGAGTCCCTGATGATGCCCTTTGCAGTGCCAGTTTACACCACATGGGGCAAAGGAGGGATTAATAATTGGAAGCTTTCTAAAGTAACTATTGAACAGGAGCTCAGGGCCCTGTCTGCTCACCACCAAGTTTTCCATTGGTAATGCTAAGCTCTCTAAGCAGACATTTTAGGGCCCTGGTATCAGTCTGGGATGTGGCATTCAATGCTAGGAGACATGCTGAAACCAGACCAGAGCTCTGAGTGCAAACTTAGACAGGGTGAGCATATTCCAGAGTTCTGCAGCTCTCATGCAGAAGGACTTCAGGGGGCATCACAGGGAGACAGACAGACAGACATACAGACATAATACTTGGTTTTGTTGCCCCTGTCCCATGAGTCTGAAGAGGCGTGGCCTATGTCCTCCTTCCCTGAGCCCTTGGCTTCTACATGACCCTGGCCTGAATGTTCCACTGCCTGGAGGAAGGTTGTGCCTCCCAATGTAATAAATACACTCACTTGGCTGTCCTCTCTATTGCTTAGATTTATTCATGCAGTTCCCTTTGCTTCGTTTGTTGATTTTTTTTTCATAATCATAAACTCCCATATCTGTTAACACCCCACCCCCACCACCAAGCACCTTCATTCCATTTGGTTCCCTTGATTGGCCTGTTGGATTTACTGGGATTCACAAATGTTTTACCATTTGTTTCACAGATGATGGGAGATCTGTTCTCTGAAGACAAAATGGATGAGGAAATGGCCAGTTCCCTCTTGCGGAAGTTCCACTCTGCCCTTGTAAGATTCCAGGGAATCATGGGAGTTGGTTGGGAAACAAAAGTCAGTGGCTTGCATTCATCACAGACACCTGCAGCAGCTGTAAGCAATCGTGTTGACTGGGGTTCACCTCCTACTCTTCTACTCTTCCCACCCTGCAACCCCGTGTAATAAATTCACACTCATTGTTCACCAATCAAAGCCTCCCATGGGTCCAGGACAAGTTGCCAGGAGAAATATTTATTTGGAGAGCTTTATATGCAAAAAAGATTGATTCCATGACCAAGAAGGACCATCAGATTTATACATTGAAGGCCTAAGACCGAGTAGTTAGGAGGCACATCAGATAGGTGGGCACTGTGGTGATTACAACCTGTAGGTTTCCTGCTTTTCTGATGCATAGACTTCTGTTGTCAGTAGATCACTAGATAGATATTCTGGGTTCCATAAATCCAAAACAAAGTATTTTCTGACTAGAAAATCTCCTGAGCCATGTCTTTTTCATTTCGTTTTCTAGGAATAGCTTGTTCTAAAGTTATTTGCTAGGGTACAAAAGGTGTCTTTCCCTTAGAGATCAGGGGGAGATACTGGAAATGTACTTCTCTCCACAGGAGGCAGACAAAAGCATTTTCCTCTAGAAACAGCTGGAGAGATAGCATTCGCTAGACAACAGTTTCCAAGCTGTCAGGTGGTACCAGGCAAGAGGATCTTTTCCACCACAGCCAATGGGAAAACATGATTTGCAGACACCTGACTTCCAAGCTTAATGATATCCCTCAAGTGGATCTAGAGAACCCTCCCTGGTTTTGGCACAGAGCCCAGGTGGTTCATGAGCCATGAAGTCTTCTTAACTGTCTGCAGGAGCCTCGCTGATTACCAGGTGGGAGTGGTTACTTTCTGATATATTTCAGAACATCTCTGAGAATATGATTCCAGCAGTCACTGAGAAGTATTTAGGACGAACAGACGACCCTGTCAAAAAGAAAGGCCTTCTCCTGGACCTGTTTGGAGATGTATTTATTGGTATCCCATCTGTTCTCATGTCCCGTGGCCTCAGAGGTGAGTCTTACATGTTGAATGAGAAGACATGGACTCGATAACAAGTCTCTGACTTGCCCATTTCTGAGTTAGGTACATATATATACATACCCATATGCACATGCATATATGTGTGTATACATGTGTATATATACATATTTATGAGTGTGTGTATACACATACACACACACACACACACACACACACATTCACACACATAGTACATGAGACCAGCTTGTTGCCCAGTTAGTAGAGTGCCTGATCCTGAGTACCATATAAGTCAGACCTAGTGGTACATATTAGTAATTCTAGCACTTGGGAGGTGGAGAAGGAATGTTAGATCTTCTTTGACTACATGGGGAGTTTAATGCCAGCCTGGGTTACACAAAACACTTTCTTACAAACGCAAATCAACAAAAAGAATAAAAGTCAGATGTCAGGAATAGGATTGGATGGGAAAGAGCTTCTTCTAGATGAGAAAGTCCAAAAAGAGAGAGTAGAAAGAAGTGTGAGGAAAGGAAGTATAAAGACCTTCAATTTCTTTGATACTCCATTATCCCTCTTGGTATGCACTGGTTGGAGAAGATGAGAATTGGACTGGTATCTAACACAGAGCTGCTGTCTGTCACTGACTTAGGCCTGGACAGTTAGTGTGAGGTTACACATGGATCTTCCTAAATTAAGCAAAATTCCCTTGTGCCTATGGGTGCTCTATTCCAGCAATTGTTCTGTGGGTGCTTGGAAAGAATGCACGTTCTGTTGGGGTTAAGCTGTGCACTATTCTAAGTATTCTTTAGTTCCATCATGGCCTCTTGGTCCAAAACCTTTGTTCAAGTTCAGTGTTTTATTTTGAATTTTCTGTCTATGTGACCTGATCATCGTTGGAAGTGAGGTACTGCAATCCACTACTGCTTTGGTGTTTCTCTCTCTCTCTCTCTCTCTCTCTCTCTCTCTCTCTCTCTCTCTCTCCTTCCTTCCCTCCCTTTCCCCCTCCCCTTTCTCCCTCCCTTTCCCTCTCTTTCTCTCTCCCTCTCCATCCAGATACTTTGATATTTGTTTTTTACGTTTATGTACTGTGCGTTAGAGCTGTGTTTATATTCCATTGGTGAAATGATTTTTCATCAATATATAATGTATTTTTTTTACTTAAACTGTATTTGTGAGGTAACTAATGTCCTCTCTTTTCTCCTTTGGTTCCTCTTTGTGCATAATATCTAATTTCACTTCATGTGCAGTCTGTGAAGGTCTTAAAAAGTTGGAGAGTTTGTTTTAAGACTGTATAAATTCAGATCTTTTAAAAACCCATACAGTCACTACATACCCTTTATTGGAGAATTTATATTGAAGGGAATTACTGATAGACAAGGACTTACTAATGCCAATCACTTTAGTTATTTTCTGATGGTTTTGTAAATACTCTCTTTCTGCCTCACTCTCTTGGCCCCTTCCAGATGGTTGGGTAGTTTTCTGTATTTACTTGCTTTGAATCCTTTATTTTTTACTGTGTGCTTTGCTAAAAAATTTCACATTGTGGCTACCAGGAGAATCACTTATAGTGATGCCTACTTTCAGTTGATAACAATATAACTTTGATTTCATATAACAACTGTACAATTTTATCTACATTTTATACTGTTATAAAAATTTGCTATTTATTTTATGTGTATGGATATATTGGCCTGTGTGTCTGTGCACCGTATGTGCACCTGGTGCCCACAATGGCCAGAAGAGGGCATCGCTTCCTGGACCTTCAGTTAAGAGCTGCTATGTGGATGCTGGGAATTGAACCCAGGTCCTCTGTAAAAGCATTCAGTTCTCTTAACCACTGAGCCATCTATCCAGGCCTACTTTTTACATCTTTTGTGCCAGAATTTATATCATTTTGAATGACTATTTTACCGTTAGTTGTTAGCAGTGTTTTTGTACAGAACCCTTGTACTATGAAGGATAAAATCCCCTATCTATTATGATTACAGTCCAACAACGTCCTGAATTTGACATTTACAGCACTGACTTCCATGTTATTAATTAGTATGTTTAGCTTTCAGTTTAAAGGACTCTAGCAAATTCTCACAAGGCAGCCAGAAAGACAATGAGTTCCACGAGCATCTTTGGGGGACTTGCTATTTCTCCCTCTTCTGAAAGACATCTTAGTACACTGCTCTATGCTGCTGGCTCTTGAATGAATACATCTACTCTCCCCTGGCCTGCAGAATTTCTTCAATGGCATCACACATTTTTATGTGAGTTATCTCTTGATGCTCCTGAGTATTTCCTTTGTCATTGACTTTTGATGGTTTATTTTCATCTGGTTGAAATTGACTGGAGACCTCTGCAGCTCCTGAACATCTTCCCCAAAGAAGGAGCGTGTTTGCCAGAACTTTTTGAAATGTACTTTGTCTTTGTCAAATGGACCATTCTTCTTCTCCTCCACTACTTCCATCCCATAAATGTCTAGTCTGTTAATGGTGCCCCCATTGTCTCTGTTTTCTTTGTTGTTCTTACAATTACCTAAATGTATGTCCTACTTGCTTTCAAGACATATAAGTACAGGAATTTTATAAATGTCCGTGGTTTAGGCACACAGTTCTAAAAATATCTTGACAGCATACTGACTGAAACACACTCTTTCATTCACAAAAGTTCTTTGTTGTAGAATTGCCGTCTGGCCTCTTTTCTAAAATGAGTATCAGAGCAAGTGCAAACACTCCTTCAGTATGCTCTGTGCTCTGGCTTTCTTTTGTATCTGTGATAAAAACAACAACAACCAAAAGCAACACAGGGGCAAAAAGGACTTCTGTGCCTTATACTTCCATGTCCTCATTCTTAAGGGAAGTCAAGGCAAGGACTCAGACATTGACTTGAAGCAGAGACCATGAAGGAGGAGTTTGCTCAATTCCTTGTTCATGCTAATTACTTTTCTTACATATCTCAGGACCACCTGCCTAAGGATGGTGCTTCACATGGTAGGCTGGACCTTTCTAGAGCAATTAATAATCAAGAAAAATTCCCCTCAGTGAGATTCCCTTCTCAGGTGACTTTGGGCTGTGTCAAGTTGATCATTAAAGCTAACTTGGACACTGCTTGACCCATGAGCCTGTTGAGTAAGTGGACTCCAGAGGAACAGAAAGATTGCTTCTAAGGATGTAGGGATGGAGCCTGTGAGAGATGATGAAATAAATCATTCTTCATATTCATGTTGGAATAACTTATGTTACAAAATTATTTTGTGGACAGATATATAATGTTACAAAATACTGATATCAGTGTACTAAAAAATAACATGCACAATATTATCCCAATTTTATATAAATAAAAATCGTATGAGTCAGAATGTGGAGAGGCTTTCTCTGAGTGGTGGGAGTATGCGTGCTGGGCTTAACCCTCTCCTTCATGGAGAATTGTTGCATAATTTCTCTACTAGATGAATTTGTGGTCTTACAATTTCCCTCTCAGTCACTCTTCTGTGGATATCTATACCCTACTATGACCAATGGATAGTGACAGACTCCCCGTCTGGGGGCTTGTGCAAGAGAGTGGTATCCATGAAAAAGCGGGTAGCTGCAATGATGCACACAGCGGGGGGGAAAAGGGTCTCTTCTTGGGCTTGACCAGGCATCTTTGTTGCTGAGAGAAGATGGGCAAGTTTGCCTTCCTTCAGAGTGTTCCTGTTTCGCCTCCACTTTAGCATCTTAAGAATGTAACGCTCCCAGGTCCAGCAGGAAACAAGGTAATGAGGGTGACTGAAGTGGGAACTTCAAGTTCTGTGCTCTCCTTAAACCCAAAGGCAGATTTCTGTCTTCGTATATATCTGTATGTGATTATATTTAAATACCCTCATATTCCAACAAGCAACTTGGAATGGCATCTTCCTACTGAATGAGGAAAACACTGGGGATGCTCAAAACCAGGCTGACTAGGTGCTGATTTTCTCAGAATGAGCAGGCACTCACTGTGTGTTATCACTCAACACTTCTAAGCACTCACTGCCTGCATTACATCCACTCATTTTACATTCCATAAACTCCTGGCTCAGATCCCAGGTCTACCTCAACCAGCTGTGCAACCCAAAGCAAGTCATTGGGCTTTCCAGAAGCTGCCTTTCTCCTGTACTAATAACCAGCAGTTTCCTTCAGGGCTGGAGACCTCAGTGCCACCCAGTCTGTCTGGTAACATGAACTGTGCATGAATTCATGTCTCCTCAGATGCCGGAGTTCCTACTTACATGTATGAGTTTCAATATCGCCCAATCTTCGTATCTGACAAAAGACCCAAGACGGTGATAGGAGATCATGGTGATGAAATCTTCTCTGTATTTGGGGCTCCATTTTTAAAAGGTATTGGCTCTGTATCATGTGTGATCTGGGAGTCAGGAGGACTGGATTCTAGTCTTGGTTTGAGGACCTTCAACAAGTTTCTCCTTCTTCCTGATGCTAGTTTCCTGGCACTCTATAGCAGAACTGAGCTGCGTGAGGCAGTCCCCAACCTTTCTCCTATTCTAACACACATGAAGATGGCTTATGTGTCCCAGTCATGGTCATTCTCTGAATCATGACTTGTGGCATTAGTAAGAGAGATGGTAGATCACCCACAAGGCTCTCTCTGATTTAAGACTAGAATATCACAATTTGATTTCCCACAAAACAACCTCTGTTTACTGTCTTGCTGTGGGTCTCTATATTTGTTCCCGTCTTCTGCAGGATAAAGCTTCTTTGATGATGGCCGAGCAAGGTACTGCTCTATGAGTACAGCAGAATGTCATTCGGAGTCGTTTTATTGCTACATTTTAATTGTTATTAATTTATTATTTTTTTTACAACAGTAGTATTTGCCTTTGCCCTAGGTCCCTGGGCTATCTAGTCTTAGGTTCTCAGTCACTCAAGCAGTGTCAGGTATGGGTTCCATCTCCTGGAGTGGGCCTTAAGTCAAATCAGATATTGGTTGGTGACTCCCATGAGCTTTATGGCATCTTGCAGGAAAGACACCATTGTAGATCAAAGGGTTTGTGGCTGGCTTGGTGTTTCCATTGCTCCTTTGGTAATGTGCAGAGTACCTTCCTGTACCAAAGACAGTAGAATATAGGGGTGAAGTCTCTATGGAGGCACCAGCTTGACTTCTCCAGGTTCAATGGTTTGTATAGTGATGTCTTCAGCAATGGAGCCTCCCATCAGTCTGTGGAGAGCAACCTATAGTCTTGTTGACAGCCTGGGTTGTTCGGGATTTCCCATGGGACCTCTCTGACCAACATCTCAATTAGATGTAACCCAGTCCCAGTACTATAAGCTTCATTTAGTGACAAGAGATGGCCATTTGGGGCTCTCTCTCCCCACTTACCCATCAGCAATTTCATTTGGATTGACTTTCATGTATGTATATATTTTAGGAAGCTCCTACTGTATTGGGTTTTCATACTACCCCTCAAATAAATAGCCCTTAATTTAGCTGTCTCTCCCCATATTTCCTTCCTTGTCCCCATCCCCCTCTTTCCTCTCTTTCTTCACTTGACCCTCCTGTTCCAGCCCCTCCCCCCATCCTTCCATAACTATCTATTCTATTTCCCTCTCCTCGGGAGATTAGATGGCATCTTCCCAGGGAATCTATGACATATTTATTAACATATTTAAATTTTATGTGTGTGCATGTGTGTGTGTGTGTGTGTGTGTGTGTACATGCATGCATGTGGAGATCAGAGAACAACTTGTAGGAATAGTTGCCTACCTTCTACTGTGAGTCCCAGTAACACGACTCAGATTCTCAAATTTGATGGCAAGTGCCTTGACCCACTGGTCCATCTCTCCAGTCCAGTAACACGGTATTTAAAGAAGCCTTTGGCACGTGTCTTCAGTGCCTTACCTCTCAGCATTTGCATAGGCTCGTGACCCCACCGCATGGCTCCTCACGGGCATTTCCTAGCTGGAATACTTCTCAGTCCTTTGTAATTCTGATATCTTTTAGAGTCTATGGATAATATTGTGTCTGAGTGACTGAGAAAAGACCCAGAAGCAATTCTCCTAAACAGAGACGCTCTGGAATGTGACATTTTGGTCCTGAGGAAGGAGGGAAGGGCAGATGAACACAGACAACAAAGGCAGCTGGCTCTTGGCACACACATTCCTGCTGCTGAATAGTACATCAGCCTCTCCCTGAATGGGCACAGTAATTAACCAGGACCTTCTCACACTGAAGTGCTTGACTGAATGGTTGAAGGATGAGCACTCGGTTCTGCCTTTCTAACTCCCAAATGATGGCTAGATCTGGTCTACACTTACAGTAACAAAAATAATTTTTCACCTTCCCCACAGAGGGCGCATCAGAGGAGGAGACCAACCTCAGCAAGATCGTGATGAAATACTGGGCCAACTTTGCTCGGAGTGGGTGAGGCTGGGGGCAAATGTGGAAAGGGTGGATGGGGTGTGGCCGGGCATACCTTTTGGAAAGGTCGAGTTCTGAAGTCAGAGTGACCAAAGCCCTGACCGTTTTGTGTGACTATAGTGCTCTATAGTTAGAGTTTTATAGAACTGATGGGCTATCCCAAAATATGTAAGCTCTCTGTCTGTGGAGGTTGTCAGCCTCTGGACCGAGATAAGCCAGGGATCCATTCAAACTTCAGAGGAAGGGGCAGGCACATAACAGTCTTAAGAAATTCTATTTGATCATATTCCCAGGAACCCCAATGGGAAGGGGCTGCCACACTGGCCAGAGTATGACCAGCAGGAAGGGTACCTGCAGATCGGAGCCACCACCCAGCAAGCCCAGAGACTGAAAGAGGAGGAAGTGGCTTTCTGGACTGAGCTCCTGGCTAAGAAGCCACCTCAGACAGAACACACTGAGCTATGAATTGGGGGTCACTGGCAGCTTCAGCACCAGAGGAGCCAAGATGGGGCTATTCCACACAAGATGTTGTTCATGAAAGATGGAAAGAGGAAACTGCAGGATTGGGTGGTGGTGGGTGGACAGGGGCCATGGAAGGGGAATATTTGTACCTCAATTTAGAAAATAAATTTTCTTTTGGAAGTCAAATCAGGAGTTGTGTCTTGGGCTACAGATGACTCCATCCTCATTGCGGGGCAGAAGGATGAAGAGAGATGCCAACATAGAAAGCCACCCTTTTAGGGGAAGGTTTGGGGAATGGCTGCTGGAATCTGAAGGAAGGCAGCTGGTTGAAGGGAAAATGGAACGTGCTTATTCCCTTATGATTTACCTCGAAGTCAGCAACATTGTCACACTGCAGTGCTAATGGCCGTTTGTTGGCAAGTGTGGGAGTATAAAACCCCTGTTAACTACAAACCCAAGGGGAAGTTTGCATCCATCACAGACTCTCCTCCATGGAGATCTGCCAGGTGTTCCCGAGTAAGAATGATAGAAGATAGCAAAGTCAGACAAAGCCTGTCTCTAAGGGTCTGTGCACACGACACAGCACAAACACTTTTACATAGAGAAAAAAAAAATCCTACAACCTCTACAGAAAAAGGATGGAATCCTCTCCTCCCAGAGCTCTGGTGAAGACCCACTGAGGCCAAGGAAGCAGAGCTGTGATGCTCTAGCTCCTTGGTGGAATACAGGACATGGTCCTGGGTGAAGCTATTAGAGATCTTTCAGAACTGGAGAGAGGCAGGATTGCTGAAAAGACCTCCACCTCCAAGACTGGGACACAAGGTCTCCCTAAGGTTGGTATTCATTCAGAGCTAAAGAGATTACCCACAGATACTGTCACTAAGTCAGCAGCTACCAGGGACCATCCACCACCAGAAGTCTACTTGTAACGGAAAGTGAATGTGTGGAGAGAGACCCTGTGAGGAGCAGGTGAACAGGCTAAAGAGCATATAAAGAAAAGAGGACAAGGATGTGTGTAGGGGGAGGGCAGAACAGCTTGACCACACAGCTGCCATGACAGGCTTAGAGGCCCAGACACAGCTTCTGTCAGGTAACACCTGGACCCAGGAAAAGCCACAAGCTGACCCCACCCAGTGGGTCCTGCATCTAAGAGGAAATAACTGACATTCCAAACATTCCCTACAGCCCTAGACAAATGTCAGCCAATCAGGGCCCTGAACCCTAGAAATTCCCTCACCCCAACTTCTGCTATGATAAAAACTCCTCCCTGCCTGGGCTCTAGGCTCTCTGCTCTCACCACTATGTCGGACAAAGAGTCCAAGCTCTGAGCTCGAAAGTACAGGCTCTTTGCTTTTACATACGGGATTTGGTCTCTGTGGTGGTCTGTTGGGGGTCCCTGTGATCTGGGCATAACAGATGGAAGAGAATACTTTATAGTAATGTGCAATTTTTCAACTCATGTAATTGATACTAAGCTGCTTGAAGATAGAACATATACTATTGAAAGGTGTGGTATTATATACATATGGCAATCACTAATTTTTTTTTTTTACAGTGCTGGGCATTAGAAAATTTTTTAAAAGAGGTCTATATAGTAAATCAGTGTTGGAGATAAAATGGAATTGTCATTCTCAAAGCAAGCTGACATGAAAAATGGAGCAAGGACTAAATGAACATTCAGAAAAATAATGAGTATAATTCATCTTATGAATAATTCTGCTAAGTAGAAAAACCCTAAACACATTAGTTAACAAAGATCTTGAGACTGGGATTTAAAAGGCAAAACCCAATTATGTGCTGAGTAATATGGAGTCTGGCTCCACTTCCTGACCTTTGACTGCTGGTAGCTTTTAAGCTTCACCCGTCGCCTTCCCCTCTTGTCCCTTATCTTGAGAAGCTGATTAGAAAGCCTGGGCACTTCCTCCTTTGGTTCCAGAGTAAGATCCGAGCCTCATAAGCTCACCCTGGCCCCACCCCAACCACATAAAAGTCCTAAGCCAGCGGCCTTTCCTTCCTGATTGAAAGCTCTATCCTGTCCCCCACACCGAGGTCAAGACCTCTACTCCAAGTGTTAGAAGACTGCACAGTTTCTCTGGGGGAGGGGAGTGCCGGGGGACCAGCCTCAGCAGTTTCGGGGGTCTAACGGATGGGGTACCTGGAAGGCACAATAACGACTCAGAGACAATGTTCATGCAAGCTGACAGGTCACTTCCGGCTTCTGCAGTTGCTAAGTTTCTTTTGCTTCCCTGGCTTCTCTTAGCTTCTCTTAGCTTCTCTAACTTCTCTGACTTCTCTAACTTCTCTTAGCTTCCCTAACTTCTCTTAGCTTCTCTTAGCTTCTGTTTCTTTAGCTTCTGTTTTTGCCCTGGTGACCTCAGTCTTTTATTATCATAAGTAAGGGGGGAAGAGAAAGAAAAGGGGAAATCACCCAATACAAAATGTTCTCATGATTCCAAAGGTTATTCTTAGAAAATCACCAATATATTCTTCATCATCTTTTACTAAACACAGGAACTATCCCAGACTTAACACCAAAGCAAGCATAATCTGTTTTATTATTAATGATTATACAATCTTCTGAGCACTTGACCCAGAGGCTAGCAACATGCAATTTCGCAAAAAAAGGTAAAAATAAGAACAGTGGTCAATGTACCAGACAGTCGTTTCCTTCTCACACAGCCTGCTCCAACCTCAAGACCCCTGTAGCTGCCTAAGTTCCTCCTCCGCCCTCTGTAAACACTAAGCCCCATGACTGGTAGGCTACAATGACCTCAGACAAGAAATCTGTCCCTGCAAGTCAGCAACTTCTGTCCTTCTATATCCAACAATTCCAAGGAAGACCTAATCTAATTTTTAGAGCTTCTATGAAAGGAAACTCACCTTTTCTGGCAGCTCTTTTTAATCTAGGAACCCAATAAAACTTGTAGTAGCTCACTCCATCAATTGTCACATTATCTCCATACTCCTTCAGGAGGAATAAAAAGTATCTGAATTAAAGTTGCCATCTCCCTTTCTTGGTGGAGGTCACCATTTTCCTCCTATTCTAGGTTCCCACACTTTTAGTTTGTCATCCCATTTATATGTTACTCCATCCACAGTCTTCAGCCAATACCCCTTAGGGTCTCAAGTTTTACACAATGTCCTTGGAATATCCTCAGAAACTGAATTATTCATCATGGCCAATTTAAGTCCAGTGTGTTGATAGACATCATACCATGTGCTATAGTTGACCACACATTCGGTACAGTTTATCCAAGCCTAAAAAGCTTCCCCAGGCTGCAGGTTCTTTTCCATGAACTGCATAACTGCCTTAACCCCAGCCTGAGTGATCATCTCTGTATAATTTCCTGTGAAATTTACTTTACTCCTTTCCTGTATCACAGAAATCACCATTGGTCTAAGAACACAGAACATGAAGATCAGATAAAAGAAAAAGACTAGTATTACAAGAGGTATTTATATGGAAGAGGACATGACATGTGCACACCATAAAGCATGACCTTGGGACACGTAGGCATTTCCGCCTTGGCCCTCTAGAGGCATGCTAAGCAGAAGATCCAGAGGGGAACACACGGAGGGTTGATGGTTCACAATCTGGGGTTCCATTTTCTCCGATCTCTGCTGGCAGCACGCCAGCCATCTTATATGCTGTCCCTGGCAGGGGAGGTATGGTGTTTTTGTTGTTGTTGTTGTTGTTTTTGTTTTTTGTTTTTGTTTTTGTTTTGTTTGTTTGTTTGTTTTTTATTTACTCCCAGTGGAGAAACACTGGAAAAGACAGAGATAGGTCAAAGGCAGGAGACAGGTACACCAAACAGATACTAAGAGAATGTGTGATGGCTACATGAACATCAGGTTAACAGATACTGTGAGGAAACAGGGGGACATTACAGAATAAAAACATGACATGGCAGTCCTCAGCGTGTGTTCACACAGCTATAGTGTCACACAGGCCTTTGCATGGTGTCTTTGCATGCAAGATATAAACGCGCGCGCGCACACACACACACACACACACACACACACACAAATCAATCCCAAGACAAATTTGAGTCCTATTGTAATTTCAGGAAATACTCAAGTCATGGAGGGGAGAGACCAGATAGGCCAGGGGTCAGCCATTGCAGGAGAGGGGAGCAGGCTTCTAGGAAGAATGAGGCATCCCACAGGGGACCAGCAGGAGGGGGTATAAAGTGGTTGGAGTTCCCCAGAGGAGAGCAAGGTGTGTGATGTATGTATCTGCTCCCACCTACATGTGATCAAGGGCTGTTTGATGGACCTGGGAAGAGGACCGAGACACATGAGGGAAAGCTGGCCAGCCCATATATACAGCTGCCATGTTTTGCTGTTCACAGCCCTAGCAATCCTGGATATGGATCTCTTTTTCACAGGTGTCTTCCTAGGTGCCAAGATATAAATAACACTTATCCAATTTTCTGTTTTCTTGCTTATTTTAAGATTTTTCTATCAGGTAAAAGTTGAAGAATAGCTTTGGGACTTTCCCAAAACCCAACGGCCATGTCAGAGCCCATTCCATCTGACTGGAATCTTCCTGAATGGGACCTGGGCATCTATATTTTTCATTTTCAGGCATTCTGACCCAAACTTCCTATTGAAGATCACTCACTGTCTGAACAGAATAGTATACATATTGCCTAAGTTTCTAAAGCTGTCCAAATCCTGCTTTAATGTCCTTGACATTGAAGATGCCCTTTAATGAACAACTTTAAAAACGGTACTTTCATCGTTCAATGTGATTTCAGGCATCCAGATTTTCAGGAGATGGGGTGTGTCCAAGGCTATACCTCTTTCAATCACTCCTAAATCCGCAAGCACATGTCCCCAAAGAGTCTCCTCACTTCATCAGACAACAGCTTGTTGTATTTTCCATCACTGTAGATTTTTTTTTTTCCTCAGAAAGCTCCCCCTACCCACAACCTGCGTTGCTCTTGTGTGCTGTTCCATGATATCAATCAAAGCCACCACCACAAACTCTCGTTGGCCTGAGTATTTCCCATTGTCCAGCAGAGGGCAGCACAGGAAGAAAGGAACCTGCTTCTCTCTGAGGATCCTGGGAGGCTGTTTGCTCTGGCTGAGAAGGTGCAGACTTGGACAAGAATAGAAGCCTTAGGAAGAAGATCAGTCAGAACTAAACCTTGAGTGTGATGGCACACGTGTAAATTGTTACCCCACGTTCTGGTGCCATTTGTAGCTTGAGTTTTCCTGCCTGGCCCACAGTCAGGATAAATCTCTTTCACCTGCCAGTCCCACAGCCGCTCAGACCCAACCAAGGAAACACAGAGACTTCTATTGCTTATAAACTGTATGGCCGTGGCAGGCTTCTTGCTAACTGTCCTTATATCTTAAGTTATCCATTTCCATAAATCTATATCTTGCCACATGGCTCGTGGCTTACCGGCATCTTTACATGCTGCTTGTCCTGGCGGTTGCTGGCTGGCAGGCTGGCAGGCAGTCTCCTTCTGCCTTCCTGCTCTTTTAATTCTCTCTGTTAGTCCCGCCTACTTCCTGCCTAGCCACTGGCCAATCAGTGCTTTATTAGCAACACATTTGTCATACAGAATATCCCACAGCAGAGGCAGGAGAATCAGAACTTCAAGGCCATCCTCAGTTATGCAGGGAGTTCAAGGCCAGCATCAGACCCTGTCTCAAAACAAAACAAAAGATAGAAACCAATATCAAATATGTTGCCTGTCTTTTCTGGAACATGTGGAAGTGGGGAAAGGGGCAGACAGCCCCTGACCTGAGAAGATGTCTTTCATTCCCAATCTTTGCATTTTATTTTATTGTGGAGGGAAATACATTTGGCAAATGTTTGAAGAATTACAAGTGACTAGGCAAGTGGATGATTAGAGCCGGAGACTGTGGAGATACGGAGTTGGTCTAACATAGAAATATTCATCCTAAACATGCTAAAAAAGTAGTGAGTTTTCTGACTGTAGAGGTAGATGGCAGCAGGCCAGGCCCCTTGGCAGGAACGTGAAAAAGTAATTTAGGCATCAGGAGAACTGTGTGAAACTTAACTTCACTTGCAGACTTGAGAACACAGAATTCTTTGACACACTAGCCCAGGGAAGTCACAGATGTGTTCTAAACTTCCAGAACAGCAGCTCTGGAGCTGTGCATTGCTATAAAATTTCCAGCCTTTCTGAGGGTCTCAGACAAAAGCTTAGCCCTGCCTGAAGGCGCCATTTGTTGTGTCTACCTTTGAGAAACTCTAGGTGGACTGAGGTTAGCCACAGGGAGAGACCTTATGTAAGAAGTTGTTGGTCCAGTTTGAGATCATCTGTAATCTGATAGCTGAGTCTGGAACCAATTATAAGAGCTTGAACTCAGGCCGGATCTGGCCTGGATTGCCATCAGACCCCTGGGAACTCTGTGGAACAGTGAGAATACCTTTCATCTCATGACTAGGCAACTGGACTGCATATGGATGGGTGTTGTCACAAGACCTCACAATCTAAGGGGCGATATACAAAACCCTCCAGAAGAGCTTCAAGACCCCCTCACAGGGACCCAGAGCAGCTGGGCATCCACCATGTGGCTCTTTGCTCTGGTCCTGGCATCCCTCAACACTTGCATGGCTCTTGGTGAGTTCTTCTGAAATGCAAACCCTGGGGGAACATTTGAAGCTCCTAGGCCTAGGCTGAGGTGAGTGGAGATGGGCATAAGATACATGACGGGTTCCATCTGCGTCCGTGCTCACCAGCTGGACTTCAACATGGGCTCGAAGCATCAGAGCCCAGCAAGCGCCACCCATCACAGAGATGCAGGGAAGGAAAAGCACCCTGATATCTCCCAGCTGCAAGTGCCAGAAAATCAAGCTAACCCCCTGCCTCAACGTGAGGAGTTAAGGGAGCCCCAAGCTATTTCCCAGGTCTTATTCCAGGTCTAGTCAGATGTAGAGAGAGGTTCAGCAGAGTTTGAACAGCATCGAAGCAGGAGTCAGAGTGCAGGATTAGAGCCTCGCTCAGCCCTTCTGGGCCCCAAGTCTGGGCAAGACCCTTTAACTATGCAGCGCCTGCGTCGTGAATCGAGAAAATAGGAAAATGATAGTACCTTCCTCACTGGCTGTAGTGAGGATGAAAGAGGTGGTTGTTTCTATAGCACTTAGCATGGTATCTGGACTAGAAGCACACACACACAAAAATAATGGATGGATTTAAAGAGGTGGTATTTTAAATAGGGTATATTAGGAAAAACTTGGAATATGGCCAACATGTTAAGAGCCAATGGCTACAGAAAAGATAATTTGCTCCTCAGTTCCCAGGAGGTGTTGGGGCTGAGCTGTGTGCTGGGTAAGAGGATGAGTAGTAACAGGTAGCCTTAGATGCAGGGCCCTGACCTTGTAGGGGAAGGACCACAGACACACCTAGATTAGAGAGGGAACAGGAGGGAGCTGCAAGGAACTGGAGGAGGGAGGGAGGCCTTCAGATCACCATGGGGAGCTGAGACTTGTCCTATGGGGATTTGTAAATAAGGGAAGGTGGAAAGGAGTTACGTAAGTGAAAGAAAAGAGTTCAGAGACTCAGATGCCAAAATACAAGCCTGGTCTGGGAACGATAAATGGGCTACAAATACTGCTAAGGAGAGTCCTTGGGAAGTGGGGGTGGGGCGGTCCTGAAATATCCGGGTGCATGATGGGAAGGATAGCAAATTCCTAGCCAAGGGAATGAGGTGTGCTTAGTGGACAAGTAAACATCGGGGACCACTCTGGAGTCAAGAATATTCTTCTGGCAGTTCTTAACATGGTCACCCTAACCAGGCTCCGGTCTACCCTGTGTGCTCCATTCTTGTGGAGAATACAGTCCGTCCCCGATTCCCTACAGCTTCACCCCTGTCTTGGTCCTACTTGGTGTGGCACTATAAAGAGCCAGCACGACCCTCTGTCCTGATGCTGAAGGACTTTGCTACTCTTTTTTTTTATTTTTTATTTTTTATTAAGAAATTCTCTATTCATTCCACATGCTATCCACAGATCCCCCTCCTCCCTCCTCCCACCCCCCAGCCCTCTTTCCCAAGCCACTCCACACCCCCACATCCCCCAAATCGAGGTGTCCCATGGGGAGTCAGACTTTGCTACTCTTGATGACAGTCCTGGATCGTATGTCCTCCTGTGTGGCTTCAGGGTGGAGGCAATATCTCAGAGCAGGCCTCCCAGAACATGATTCTACTTTCTCATCCTCCAATGGCCCCCATTTGAATACAGACAATATGTCAACATCTCCATTCAAGTGTGTGGGTCAGAACAAAATAATCATTCAAAATTGGTTGAAGAACAGCCAATGGCCCTAGAAGGGTATTGTAGGAAACCAGGTTGGAAAGCAGTATCAGTGTCCAATTCAAAACATGAAAACAGCCACAGCTGGGAACATCCACTAAAGTGGTGGCAGAAGGAAGGACGAAGCAGTCCAGGGAGAAGTGGAAGAGGGGCTGGAAGAATACCAAGGCAACATCTGAGCCAAAATCACTAGCCCATGTTAGTTCAGTGATGCTCTTCCAAATATGGAGTGGGTAGACGCCAGTAACCAGGGTGAAAAGTGGACAACTGTGATGGGAAACATAAAAGGAATGCAAAGATTACAACTTACGTCAGATGGAAGGTACATATATGGAGCAATTACTGTGGGCCAAATGTGCATTCCAGTCGCTTTATACTACTTCGCAGAGAAGCCTTGCACTAACATGGCCATGTTACAGATGAGGAAACCAAGGGATTGGGAGAATCTGGAAAGGACTTCTTGTAGATGGAGTTGGGGTGAGGTTTCCAGGATTTTCTTCTGGTTTTCCTCCAGTACCAAAAGAATGCTCCATTCCAGATTGGTTTGTTCCCATTCTGCCTTACATTCAGTATCGGATCTGCCACAGTGTCTTAGGGCCAGAAAGGAGACAAAATCGAGATGTGGTGAGGTTGCCTGGGCTCTGACGGCAAAGCGCTAGCTCCGAATTCAGAAATAAACAGAGCACAGTTCTGTCAGTGGCACTGGGGTAATACCTGTCCTACAGAGTCCTGCTTTCTTAGCCTCTCAAATGGCATGAATGTACATTAAGCCCTGAGCTGTCCTGCAATAAGCACGGGTTCTACTTTCTGCATTTGAGGCTTTCAAACACAAAGCCTTGCAGATATAGAGATGTTGTCACTCACAGGGTCTGG
>CABHPP010132123.1:0-45555 GCA_902168425.1 Peromyscus attwateri
TGTGATCTCTTCTCTGCTAAACCTTTGTCACACTTATTGTAGCTGTTCTAATGTCCTGCTCAGCTGATTTTGTCCCTTCTGTCATTTCCAGGCCTGTGTTTGTGGATTGGTTTTTCTCTTGAATGGCGCTGGTGTTTTCCAAGCATCGCTGTAGCTTTCAGTTGACTGCGCTGCATTTCTTTGCTGAATGTTAAACCTTTTCTGTCTCCTTGGGAAAAACTGCAGTTTACTTCCCCAGTAAAGTACTCATGGACCATCTTGGGTTCTTTCCAAGCTTGTTTTCAAGTGTTTTAGGGTTGCTCTGCAGTAGCTGTTTTTCTAGTTTCTAGTTCCAACCCACTACAAAGGAATGGCCCTTCTGGAGTCTTTGTTGAACGCAGTCCGTTCCTTTCATTCCAGTACAGATTACAACACAATCTATTCCACATCTAAAACCCTAGTTTGGAAGTCTCACAAGTGATAACAGTTCTGAACATTCTTATACACGGCTTTTGGTGGATATTTATACCTCTTTCTGTGGACGTACTCCTAAAAAGGAACTGTTGTCATAATATATGTTTATGTTCAGCTTTAGTAAATCCTGCTAAACAGTTTCTAAGTACTCTAGTTGCTTCACACATTCAGTGACACTGGGTAGTGTGTGTGTGTGTGTGTGTGTGTACATCTGTATGTATATATGTGTATGTGTATGTTTCAGTATGCTGTATATGTGCTTTGTGTATACTTGTGTGTATGTGTGTGCATAGGTGTATATAGGTATGCATATATGTTTATGTGCAAATGTTCTGTATGTGTGTACTTGTGTGTGCATGTCCTGTGTATGTGTGTGTGTGTATCTTGTGTATGTGTGTCTGTGTGCATGTATTCATATGTATGTATGTATGCATGTTTATGTATGTGTGTACATGTGTATATTCCCTGTGTATCTGTATATATGTACATTGTATGTGTGTATACATGTTTGTTTATGTGTGTATGCTATGTATGTATTTATATGCTGTGTATGTATGTGTATGCATGTGTATGTCTGTATGTGCTCTATTTGTATATGTGTGTGCTTGTAATATGTGTATATGTGCATGTGCTGTGTGTGAGTGTGTGTCTGTATATCTGTATGTGTGTATACATTTGATCATGTGTATATATGTGTTTGTATGTCTTTCTATGCATTCTCAGTTTAGCCATTGGAATGGATGTTTCATGTATAGCATAAATGGTACATTTATGGTAGCTTATAAATTAAAAAAACTTTTCCTATTTGCTTCTATGAAATGACTATTTAATCTTCTATTTCCCCTGACTTATTCTTACTGATTTTAAGTTTATTTTTATTTTCTAAATAAAAGTCCTTTGTTTATATCTATTATTATAAGTATCTTCTTTCCTTCATTTTGTTTTCACTTCTTAAAGTATGCTTTTGTTGAAATTTTTAATGTAATGTAACTGAATGTAGCTGTTTCTTGTTGTGTAGCTCAAGCCTGCCTGGAGCTTCCTATAAGCCCAGGTTGGCCTTTGGCTCACAGTCCTACTGTCTTGGTCTCATGAGTGCTAGGAGTTAATGTGTGATATCATGCTCAGCTTTCTTTTGTTCATTGCACAGTGCTCTCTGTGACCTAATTAAGTTCCTGGTGATAGTCTTCTATAGTTTTTCTAAAAGACTTTATTGTTTTGCTTCTGATATTTAACTGTATAGTCCATCCTGACTTATGGGTGATGTGCTATAGTGGTCAGACTCATTTTCCCCTTATATATCCAGTTGTCGCGGCACTATTTCCTGGAAAGAGCCTTCCTCCCCAACTCCTCTTCATTAGAATAACTGTTAAAAGTCACAAGATTCTGTCTGCATAGACTTAGTTGTGGATTTTAGATACTATTATATTAGTCTGTTTCTTGCAACAATGCTGCATTTTCCTTTCATTATTATTACTGTTTTATTGAAAACAATTAGCTTCAGACAGTATATTCTGATCACAGTTTTCCCTCTCTTATTTCCTCCTAGCCCTTCCTCACCTCTCTACCCATCCAACTCCATAACTTCTTTCTCTCCCTTGGAAACAAAGAGGACAATAGAAAACAAACAAACAAACACACTAGAACAAAACAAAACAGAGAAGAAAAAAAGCAAAAGCAAAGGCACATGACACATACATTCACACATACACACATACACACACACACACACACACAACCCCCCCCACAAAAACACAAAATCAAAAACCATAATAAATAAGCAAAAGACAAGTAACGTTAAAAAAAAATGCCTAAACAAAGTATTATGAGTAAAAAAGATCTCCCCAAACTCCATTGTTTCATGTTGGCACCTACTGCTTGGTGTGGCCTGCCCTTCAGTGGGTTTTGTAGACCCAGTTAGACTGAGCTGGAGAAAACTAATTTTTCCTTTGTGAATGGTTGTCAGTTGAAAATAGTTTCTGGGTTAGAGATAGGGGCTTGTGTTCACTTCCCCTCTCGGTTCTGGAACCATCTGGCTTAGACCTGTGCAGGCCCTGTGCATGCTGCCACGGTCTCTGTGAGTCCACGTGTGCATCAGCCCCATTGCATCTGGAAGACAATCTTTCCTGGGGGGTCTTTCATCTCCATTGGCGCTTACAAAAATTTTCTGTCTCCTCTTCAGGATAGTTCCCTGAGCCCTGAGAGAAGGATTTGGTTAAAAAAAAAATCTCATTTAGGACTGAGTGTTCCAAGGTCTCCCACTCTCTGCATATCATCCAGTTGTGGGTCTCTGTATTTGTTCGCATCTCCTGCAGGAAGAAGCGTTTCTGATGATGGCTGAGTGAGGCACTGATCCAGGAGTCTAGCAGAAAGTTGTTAGGTGTCATTTTATTTCCATGCTCCTTTAGCAGAGCAATAGTATTTGGTTTTTCCCATAGGCCCACAGCTTATACAGTCTTGGGTTCTTAGCCCCCAATCAATGTCAGGCGTAAGTTCCATCTCAGGGAGTGGGCCTTACACCCACGCATCTTGTGGTGGGTTACTCTCACCACGTGTGTACCACTATTGCATCATGGGAACTTGAAGACAGATCCTTTTTTTTTTTTTTTATGACTACAGTTTTTAACTACTTGCTGTGCAAGTCTTCCTACTGTGGTCCTTTATATGATCCCCTGAACTCATCCTTCCTTTCACATTTTCATGTAAATTTAGCCATTAATGCATCATTTTATAACATTAAATTTCTTTCTATTTGTTTTTGCATCTGTAGGCCTCCATATGTCTTCGACGTAGAAAGGGCTCAACATACATACTCTGAGCAAGCAATGAAATATTATGTTCTTCAGTAGAAACTTAAAAACTGTAGGTGTTAATACCTTTGACTCTTACGCAGCATATGACTTCTGAATGTGCCCAACAGAGTCAATTCACTCTCAGCTGTGGCATGGTCCATTGAGTGACAGTTTCTGGTTTGTATCTGAGAAGAGGTTAATGGACAGTGTCACAGGAAGACTTGAATTTTGGGGACAGTCAATTCTAAAAATTTGTAAGTTGTTTTAGAGAACAATTGAAAGCCGATCCATATTCCCACAAGACAGAGTGTAAATCCTGAATCTATGGTTTCCTTGTACATAGTATGTCACCTATATTTATTGAAGAAATAAATGATGGACAAATTAACTCTAGTCATCCTTAGAATTTCTTTTAGATTTGTTGCCATGAGTGCCAAAACATTTCTTTATGAAACTGGTTGAGCATCTCCTTTTCTATTTTTATAGTCTCTGTCTAGTGCTGTAATCTGTAAGAATGGTAGAAAGAATAATGACACATTTCACTCAAGGTGGTCTTCACTGTATAAGATACCTTTTTCTTGATGCTTTGATGGCATTTTCTACAGGGATGCTTAAAGGACATGAGGTCTGTGCTGGGAATGGCCCAGTTTTTAAAACAATGGTTTTATGTTTAATATTTTTGAGACATGGTCTCCTGTAGCCTAAAATGGTCTCAAAATCAACACTGAGCTGCAGAAAAACTTCTTATATTTGTGCCTCTACCTCCTGAGTGCTGGAATTATAGACAAGGACCACTGTGCCTAGCTTAGATATTGCTGGGGCTTGAACTCAGGGCCCTGTGCATGCTAGGCAAATATTGTACCTCCTGAGCTACATGCATACTCAGTCCAAGTACAACATTTTAAGATATATGGGCCTTCTCAACATTAGGATCCTCTGAAACAATATTTGTTGCAATTTCTTAAGGGCAGGCTCCATGTCCAGCAGTAGTACCAACACAAAAGGAACTCATCGATAATTTTGGAAGTTTTTTGTTTCACAAAGCTTTGTCTGGCCTTTTTAACCCTACAGATATTGTGTGTGTGTGTGTGTGTGTGTGTGTGTGTGTGTGTGTGTGTTTTCTGATTCTTGTTTTATGGGCTTTCCATGTGTGAGAATGTGTGTGTGTCTCAGTGTCTGTATGTGTTTCTTGTGCCTTTTCTTTGTCTTTTGTTGTTGTTGTTGTTTTGTTGTTTGTTTTGTTTATTGTTTTTTATTTACCTTATTTTATTGTTTTTTTTTTTTAGATGCCTATGTATAGTCTAATGAAAGAGAGAAAGAAAGGATGTGGATTTGGGTGGGTGGGGAAGTAGAGGGGATTTGAGAGGAGCTGGGGGAGGGGAAATCATAATCAGAATATGTTGTATAAAAAGAAAACAATTTTCAATTTAAAAATAAATTACATGAATTTGTTTAGAGATTCTGTTAGGATGGCTGCCCTCATTAGAAAGAATATTTAACTTGCTGTAATTGAAAAATCATGTAAATATAAGCATAATTAAAGTGGTTTGAATCCATATAAAATATGACCACATTTGGGCCACCTGTGTATGAGCATTTCAAAGGGAGCATGTTTTATAACATTCTATAGAAATAAACGGTAACTGATACCAAGAATTATTTTACTCAAAACTTTAGTATTTTCACTCATGTATTTTCTAGGAGGAGGGGTATAAAGTTTAAGAGAAGATTTTGTCCTGACATAAATGAAATTAGGAAAAGAGCCTTAAAATCAGCATTATATCTGGAAGACATGGTAACTGGCCCACTTCCTAAGTTCAGCAAACTTCAGAACTTGCTTCTGCAGCTACATCTTCTGTGCTTCTGTTTATTTGACTGATTTCCAGAGCTGAAATTAGCAATCAAAAAAGAAAAGCCTGGAGAACTAACAAAACAAAATATCTTCAGGACATCTGAACAGAATGAGAGCTTTCATGGAAGTGTGATTTCACCGATTGAACGCTGTCCATGGGCAAGATCTCGACTTTCATTCTTCATTGTTATTTGTCTTTAGGTATGGGACATAATGATGTGGTCTGTGGTCTTCACTAGAAAACATTTTGATTGCAAATCAAGAGAGTATATAACTCTGATTCAATCAAAGTTCCTACTTTCTGTTTCTTAGCTTCCTGAATAATAACTAAAATGTACCCCTTGGATATTGCAGGTCTTTAGATCACACATAGGTGGGTAGGTAGATGGACAGACATTTAGATATACAGATGTCTTGGATTTCAAGTTTTAGGTATGATAATTTTCAGTTTTTTCCTTCACATATGCATAGATATAGATACAGCAATAGATCCAGATACAGCTATAGAATATATGTATATATGTGTGTGTATGTATATTTTCCTTATACCAAATATTAAGATTTTTAAATCTTTCAGGAGAAAAAGCCATTGTTTTTCTATTCTAGAGTGATGCTTCATTTCAGGGACAACTTGCTCTGCCTCTAAACAGGTATTCTCAAAACAGTTAAAATGCACTTAGAATTGATCCAGTTCACCTAAAGGTGGCCTAGGAGTTTTAATCCAAAAACATAGCTATGTATTAATTATGTTCAAACATGGACAAAGAAACCTCGTGAGAATCCCCTCATTTTAAACATAGCAAAAAAACAACAACAAAAAAAAACAAACAAAAAAACCCACTTCATCTTACCTGTAATGTAGATTAAAGTGTACAGCTAATTGCGCTAGTGTATTTGGCGAGGAACTCCTGTTTGAGAAAGGTTTGGAGAAGAGGCTGCATTGGAGATGTTGAGAAGGATAACTTGTCTTTATCACAGATTTAATATTTCTAAGAGCAGTGTAAAGCTGTGAAATCTCAGCTTTGGTCTCCTCTTGCACTCTGTTTTTTACTGTCTGTTTCCCTCAGTTTTCATTACTATTTTTCAGACTGATCATATAAAACCTTTTTTTTTTCCCCCCACAGAGGAGAGTTGTTTAAAAAAAAGAGGAGAGAGAGACAAAGAAAAATTTATGTGTCTTATACTTAAAAGGATCTTTTGGGCTTTTCCTTTTATGGCTTCTCTCTTTTTCCTCCCTTTTGGGTTTTTTTGTGAGTGTTTTTCATTAGTTATTTTTAAAGGTAATAAAGATGTGTGACAAAGTTATAGTTTCTGCATTTTTCCCATTTTTACAGTCGTATTGGCTTCTACTCATCTGCAGTGAGGAGTCTGACATTTATTTGTATCAAATTGGTGATTTCTAAAAATGGCTATAGATTCTCACAGCTCTTCTTGTCCTTGGTGAAATGCCATCAAGTCCCTTCAGGTTGGCCTTTCTCATCTTGCAGTTTGGGAAACAGTCTTGTCTCAAGTTCAGCCAATTCCCGCGATTCAGGTCAGGAGCGTGTAGTAAATTTTGTTTCTCAGAAAAGATTTAAATCAACTCCAGGGTGATAGCTTTCCAGTAAGTTACTTAGGAGACTGGGGAAGTCCGATAAACACTTAGCACTTTAATTTTGGTGTTATGAGGGAAGCTAGGGTGTCCTGCAAAGTGTGCCTGGATCGCTGTGGAAACATCTGACTCCAGGGTGGGTGACCGAGGGGGTCCGACTGTAGCAGGACTGTTTGTTGACATCTGGAGCCCAAAGTATGCTGAACATCTGCTGTACTGATGTTTCACTTCTTTCGGCAACGCTTCCAGTTCAATCTCTACAGTAAATCTTACAGCATAGGAAAGCTGGCCTGAGCTGAGAAACGTATGGGGTTCCCCATTTTATATTCCTTTGTAGAGAGCATATGTCTGCATCACAGAGTCATATAAGGGGTCTTTATCTCTTCCCCAAGGCCAACTGCTTTGAACGCTGTTAATTATTCATTCATACACATACAAAAGTGATACAAAGTCACATACCTATCCTCTGGAAACTCTCAGAGTCTGAAATGGCAAAAAGCGATAGACACATGGTGCCAGCTTCAGCCTTTCAGATGGGAATATTCAGCATCTCTTGGTTGGGTTGTAATTTAAAATGAAATCCAGGGGCGGGAGGGATGGCTCAGCAGTTCACAGTGTTTAGTGCTCTTGCGGAGAACTGGAGCTCAGTTCCCAGCTCCCATGCTGGGCAGAGCTCCAGGGGATCTGACACTCTCTTCAAGACTCTGCAGGACACCTACGCATGCAAGCATCCACCTTTAGAAAAATAATAATAATCTTTACAAATCTAAAACCTACAACTCCTGAAACCTCAACTATATCTATAAATACTTTTAAACATTTCTGTTAATTCTTGCAAAATAATATTTTAACAGTGTTTGATGGAGAATTGGCTTGGCTTTCTATTTTCTGCCCTGTTTGTGTAGCTTTGACTCTTAGAACTGAAACATTGTTATTTCTTTATTCAGTTATCTGTTCAGCATTATTAAATTTCTCCCTCTAAACTATGCATTACGTTGGGCACTGGGGACAGAAACATGACCACACATGCTCCATGGCTGAGGAGCTCACGGTTTTGTGAGAAGGTTGCGGATGTGAACCAGTGCCCAGATGGTGTTCGGAAGGAAAACAGGCAGCATAGGCCATCCACCCTTGGTGGCCAGAGGAAAGGGTCAGGCTGGACCCTCATGGTACCGTTCCTGAGTCTAGAAAACATGAGGCCTGAGGGTGCTGAAGAGGACAGGGTTGGGAGTAAACGGCTGAGTGTGTTCTCACTAGCTTGGTTCAGTTGTCTCTGTGGGTTTCCCCATCATGATCTTGATGCCCCTTGCTCATAGAATCCCTCTTCTCTCTCTTCAACTGGACTCCTGAAGCTCGGCCTGGTGCTTGGCTGTGGATCTCTGCGTATGCTTCCATCAGTTACTGGATGAAGACTCTATGATGGCAGTTAGGATATTCACCAATCTGATTACCAGGGTAAGCCAGCTCAGGCACCCTCTCCACTACTGAACTTTAGACCAACAGCTGTGGAGCCTGCATGGGACTGGACTAGGCCCTCTGGATAAACAAGATAGTTGTGTAGCTTGGTCTGCTTAAGGGGCCCCTGGCAGTAGGAACAGGATCTATCTCTTGTGCATGAGTTGGCTTTTTGGAGCCCATTGCCTATTGTGGGACACCTTGCACAGCCTTGATGCAGGGGGAGGGGCTTTGACCTGCCTCAACTGAATGTACTAGGCTTTGCTGATACCTTTTCAGAGGAGGATATGGGAGGTGGGTTGGGAGGAAAAGCTGGTGGGGTGGGGAGAGCAGGAGGAGGGAATAGAGGGGGATCTGTGGTTGGCATGTAAAATGAATAAAAAATTTTCTTAAAAAAAAGAGAACTAAATGTGATTTAGGTGGATCGTTATCTTATAGGTGATTAGCAATAACTGAGGAAGTAGAACAGAGAGAAAATACATGTGTGGAGAGTGAAATAACTTGAGACAGAAAGAGTCCAAAAGGAAGATACTGTTAAAATCCAGACAAAAAGTAACAAAGACCCACATTTGATGTAGACAGCGGAAATGAAAAGGGAAGAGATTTAAATAGAATCAAAGAATCAGGGATTTTGACTCAGAGAGTTCCTGAATCAAGGCGTAGGGCAGCTAGGATGAAGTCTGGGTTTCTGGTTGTGTGGAGGATGTATGAGCAGAGTCTAAAGATGCTGATGATTAAAAGCAGGGTTAGGAAGAGATGTGAGATGGGATGCTGTGGAATAGACAGGCAGAGCCACCTGGGTGACAATTTCAAAGCTGAGTTCAGGGCTTACAGAGATCTGCTCTATATACAGAGATCTAGAAGTGAAAGTGTGAAGGGCATCAGGAAGTGGATATCCTCAATGAGTGCTATTTTTTGTCAGTGGCTGTGTCCATTCTTTCTAAATTAATTGGGCTTTACATTTATATAATTTAAAAAAAAACTCTTTGACTGTTTCATTCATATATATGATGAGTTTTGGTCTTCTCATCCCTTCATTACCCTTTTTCATCTCTCCCTCTTTCACTGACCGGCTTCTCCCTAACAAGTCTCTCACCTACCGTGATATTTCATGATTGTGTGTGTGTGTGTGTGTGTGTGTGTATGTGTGTGTGTGTGTGTGTATCATTATAGTTGCTTAACTGAGCGTGAGTGGTGTTTATTTACTGAAGCATGGGCAAATTATCAATGAAAAAAATGGCACCCCCTCCCTCTACAGTCATTAATTATCCATAGTTCCTAAGTAAGGGCAGAGGCCTCATGAGTCTCCCCTCCATCCATGATGAAATAAATGGTCATGGGCCCAATTTTGTGCAGGTTTTGTGAAGGTAGTCACAGCTGCAGTGCATTCCAGAGTGCAACGGCTGTGTCATGGAAGTCCTGGAGATGCTGGTTTGCAGCATTTCTCCTCATTGTCTCCCCTTACATTCTTTCTGTCCCTTTTTCTGAGCCTTGGAGGAGGTGATATGGTTGTTTTCTAGGGCTGATGACTCCATATTCACTTAATCTTAGCCTTTTGATCTGCATTAACACGTTGAATCAACCGCTGCCCTTTATTCAGTAGTAGTAGTCAGGTGTTTTTCTGAGGAGGGTTGAAAGCAGCACTAACTGATGGGTATAAATAGACATAGACATGTTTAAAAGGCAGGTCTGACATTGTACCCACTTAGCAAAGCAACAGCAGTAAGTTTGTCCCTAGGACCTCCAGAGACACCAGCTTTTGATCACTTTTGTGTTTATAGTACCAGACATGAGTTTCTAAATGTGGAACAAGCCTCAAATCCAATCAGAAAGTGATTGATATCCCCATTGATAGTCACACCACTCTTGCACCAGTGGGCGTACCTTTTTAAGTAGGTTGTTAGTGTAGTAGCTCATTGGGTCTACAGCTGCTTAGGAATGAGGATGACTTTTCTGCCACAGAAGCTTACATAGCAACCATATTCTGGCACTGTGAAAGCTAGCCAGCAGGGAGGAAGCTTCAAGGGTGGTTGCAGCTTGATTTTTCTGTCCTGCAACCCAAAGTGCCTAGTGTTGTTAGCAGCAGGGTTTTAAGATCTAGTTCTCATGAGCAACTAAAGGTACTGGCAGTGGCCTTAATGTCTTAGAGCTTTCAAGGCTTCCCTACTCAACAGCTTACGGAGAAGTTTATCTTACCTGGTTCTGGGATTTTTGTTTAATAATCTGTGTCTCCTTGGAGGAGTATCACCCAGCCATTCAAACTGAAAAAGATACTTTAATAGACCTACAAAATATTAGGTCTCCCTCAGGCTTTTTCACTCATTGCTCCTTTTTGTTAACCCTTCTCGCCAGCACCTGTTTTACTCTTGCCTTCATCCCCACATCAACTTCTCCCCACCCTCTCCTTTCATATCATGTGTTCTGCTGCCTCCTCTCCCTTCAGGCCTCTTCTTCCTTTCCTCTAATGGCCCCTTTCTGGCTTCTTGGACTCTAGGCACTCCATGTCCCACATCACAGTCTAAAAATCTGAGCCTAGGATCCACATATTAGAGAGAACCCGAGTTTGTCCATCTGTCTGGAGCGGTTTGTTATTTTTACATGTTATCCTATCATGGAGTGCAATTAGAGAGCTTCTTTGAAAGTATTGCAACAGACCCCAGCATCTTATTTCCATTATCTGCAGTTGTTAAATGGTGAGTTTGAATGAAGCCCAATCAAAACAATGCTGGAAATACATTGTGTATTATTTGTTTTATGCTAGAACAGTACCAACAGCCTTGAGATAAAGAAAGGAAACAAAATAAAAGATGAGGGATATTTATGCTTATTTTCCCTGATGCTGAAGAATAAAATCAAACATGTTTTGAGAGGACAATGGATAAATAGCCCAAAGGAGAAGTGACAGCCTCAAGAGATGACTTCTGAGCTCTTGTCCATGTCACTTTATTAGGCCCAGGATACAGGTGTTATTTAGTATCTATTTGCAGAAGTCATTGTATTAAAGACAGTCCAGATCTCCTTTCTCTGTGAAGTTTTCTCATATTGCTAAAATAGTTTTCATCAATGGCTCCTGCTGGGTTTTTTTTTTCCTACTTTTTATTGGAAAGCTACCATTCACTCCTTTGTTTTCTCAAATAGTACCAAAAGTTTTGCACATTCCTTTTGCCTTTCCAGTTTCTCTATGGACATCCTCACGAGTCCATTTCTGATCTGAGAAAAACTTGAGGTATGCAGAAAACAATGTCTCTCCAGCCTGTGGCCCCTGGTCAGCTCAACTCTGAGAAATTATTTTGAGATGCTGATTAGGTTACATGGGGTCATGACCTTCTAGGCCTTTACTGATTTGTCATGCAGTTATTGGTCATTTTTTCAAGATCAGAGGTGGGGCAGTGCTGAGAGAAGCCATCTATAGTATGCAACTTGGCTCGGGACGCAATGCTGACCTCTTGGCGTTAAGGGGCTACGGAGCCAGTGATAGCCAAAGTTAATGCCCGATGCCACCTCTAGGACAGATATCACGGCAGGAGCTCCCATAGCTGGTCAATTAAAGTCAGATGTCCCACCAGAAGAAGGGACATGGCATGTGTCACAACAAACTAAAGGGTCTGAGGCTTTCACTTGGGAGGGACAGTTTTCTTCATATGGCCACATGGCTCTTAATTAAAGGCGCTTGTCCCCTGGAACATGAACAGTATCGTTTTTCTGGCTCTATCGTGAAATATGCTTGGCGGGTTTGGCGTGATTACCTTCTCTTTCGATAACAGGCGTGTCTCCAGCATCTGCTGGCCCCACCCCCAGCCCTTTTGCTGTATTCCTTCTGCTGTGCTTAAGAGAGAATGTGGGAGTTTGCCCTTGTTTAAAGACATGTTAATTCTAGACATGGCTTTACATGTTGACATTTCCCAGTTAGCTCACAGCTCGCACTAGAATTCTGTTGAAACGGTGCCATGATATACTGCCAGCAAGTGGGAGTGGTGAAAAAGGCTAGGAAGGCTAGTGACGGCTAAAATAACACAAAATAGCCCCGCTGTCATCGCCCGTTCCGACAGTACAGACCGTACCGAAAGTGCAACAAAGAAGACCCTCCCGTATCTGACGATAGTTTACAGAGGAACAGTCAGCTTGCGTTATTCTGATCATTTTGAGGGTAAAATCCAGTGAGTTTTGTTTTTGCAAAGAAACTAATCTGCTTACACTCAACAAGCTGGTCCTGAACGGCTTAACCCATTCCCCATATTTATTTTTATTTAAAATGCCTTGTTTCTATTCTTTCTTTCAGTTTGAAATCAACTTTCAGTTTCTTTCCTTCAGGGAGAAGACAATCATTCGTCCTTTAAAGTAGTTGCTTTGTGTAATAGCCAAATTTTTAGGAAATATAAATTAAAACCACTTGCAATGATTAAACCTGAAACTAACAAGTACTTCCATGCATGTAACATAACTAATTCTTTTTTTTTTTTTTTTTTTTTACTGCCAACTTACATGACTGTTTAGTGAAAGATTTTTTATTTTTAAAATTTTTGTACTTGGCTCATCATGAAAGGTGTTTTTTTTTTTTTCCTGAAAAATACCAATTAGCCCTGATTATGTGCTGTCACTTTATGTTCTTTTTCCAATGCAAAGAAAAAATAAACGAAACATGGAAGTTGATCTTAAATATCAAAAATCAAACCAGATGAAGAAAAAAAACTGCATTCCCTTACGTACTCGTGGAAATTAAAATACAAAGATCTCCGCAAACAGCACTGCTTTATGTAATACTGCTGGGCAGCAGAGGCAAAAGCCTGTTTATATTAATCATCCTTGTCTGGAGCTTCCATCGGCGACTAAATGCTGCCTTTCGGCGGTGGGAGCTAACCTCGCCAGGACTGCTGTCACTGGGCGGCACTGGAAAATGTTTCTCAAGCCCTAAATGCACCAGATGGAGACTCTACTGTCTGCTAAAGCCATGACAAATCATTTATTAATTTTCATTATGGTGATTAAAACCAGTCAGGTATAAGTGAATCTGGATGGAAATTAAACACATATCCATTCTAAGCTGGAAGATTTTCTTGATGTCTTCCTGAGTTTTAGAAAGCTCATATTCATTTGTTCTTGCTCAACTTCTGTTGATTTCATTTAGCTGGTAGGTAAATCTGAATTAGAAAAGCAATGCGTTAAGAAAAATCCTTATATAACAGCAATTGTGTTACATGGTTATGGTAACATGACTTAGTAACAGCCCACATAAACACACGCTATGAATTTCAAATATTGCTTCAGGTCTTTTGATATTTCCTAGAATGGGAAGAAGAAGCCTTACATGATTGTGATAATTCAAGCTTATCAGATTTTGAATTTTTATGTCTATGAAAGACATATTTGTGTGGTAATTTCTATTCAAACTTAAATATTTAACTTGGTATTTAAGATGATCAGTACTTAATATTTGTGTTTAATTCATTCTAATGAAAATTACACGATGAATACAAAGGACATTTTCATGACATTTGTCTTATAGGCTATGAATTTCTTTGATTCAGGTATGACCTCCGTCTTTTGATATTGATGTTGAAATATGGTTGACATCTCCAGAAACCCATTCTTCTCCATCACAACTTAGTTCAGATGTCCCTATTTCTCCTTCTACCTTAAGGCATTCCATTTCTTCAAAAAACATTTTTCATTTTCATTATCTAAGCAATACACAGGCACACATGTTAGCTTTTGTACTGGGGATTTTCTGTTTTTAGAATCATCTGATCTTTGAGCCCATATTGTGTAAGTTTAAAATTTTTTAATAGAAATGGAAAAAAGTAATTTCAAAATCATGAAAACACAGGTTCTCTACTATTGTCTGTTAATAGAAGGACCCAACTTTCTCAGCCTGTGGTAAGTAGAACAGCTCAGGTGGGTTTCTGAGCAGAGGAAGCAGAAAGGTTGGGAGGAGACTCAGGAATTTATTTTTATACTCACATGCTGTGACAACACAGATAACATATTTCCTTTTCCAGTGCACTCATATTCCAGCTTGGGTAGGAGAGAAGTAGAGGCAGAAAAGTGAGTGAAAAATTGGAATTCAGCATAAAGCATTATATGAGGGATGCAGTAGGTACCCAATTAGCTAGCTTAGAGTCAGTTGATTTTGGCCTCAGGCACCTTACTGGTACATCTTGAACAGCATGTGGCAGTGAGAAACAAATGTGTGTAGACTGTGCAGTGTGGTTATTTTAACGTGATGTTTGTGCAAAACATATTAGCCATTTGTTGAATGAGTGAATAAGTGAGTGTACGGCATCGTTACAAATCTTTCGTAGTGTGAAATAGATCTAATCCTTTCTAGCAATGGGTTCTTAGGGGGAAATGGAAAGGAGTTTTTGAGATACCTCGTGAAGTTTGAATTCTTTAAGAGAGGTTTTGGATTTGATGTAGAAATTAATAGTAGAAAGTATGTATAGTGTGTCAGGCAGAAAGGATGTTTTATAGGCTTAAGACAGCAAATACTTGCAAACATATGTAAATAAACACCAAATAACTTAGGCTTAAGGCAGCACTGTGAGCTTGGAGTGTGAAATGGTTAAGAGCAGGACTCTGGGAAGAAACTGCTAGGAGTTTATTTTGTTTTTGTTGTGTCTACTGGCTGTGATTTTCCTGGGCTCATTTGGTCCGTCCTTCTGCGGGAATCATTTGGGGTGTTTCATGCAGTTACAGTCACATGGTGGCTGAACCGCAATGGTACCGACAGCTGCCAGGCCCTGGGGTCTCTCAGTGTTCTTCCATGAGGCCACTACATGTGGCTGAGGTCTTTTCACACATGGCAACTGGCTCCCCCAAAGAAGTGTGCACCTGAGAGCAGACACCCCTGGAACAGTGACCTATCAGGCCTCTGTTGATATTACATGTGCTAATGTCAGAGTGCTCAAATAAGCCACTAACTAGATGCAGGAGGGTGCTCTACCTAAACACGGTTATTGAGGAATGTAACTGACTGGAGACCATCAAGACTGGATCCCATCCCTTCCCTAGAGTAGCCTTGTGACTTTGGACCAATTCTTCCTCCCTGTGGCTCAGTCTCCTTGAAACATTGGGGCAAACATTGGTGCTCTCTTCAGAGGCTTGCTGGGAATATTACTCAGTTGTCCACGAGATAATGGATTATCCACGTGACATACATGCAACAGCTTCTGGTGCATAAATGCATGTAATAAAGTCAGCCAGATTTCTTAGTGGAGGTAATACTAGTTGTAACCTTAGGAACAGGATCATGACTAGTAATACGAATTGTGGGAGCAATATAAGCAGCTTAGCCACAAAGTGTCCGTGTCTCGTGGCAACAGGTGGTAGGCTTTTTAAGAAAAAGTTTATGAAATGATGATTCTTAGAAAAATGACAGTGTAAGATTTTTTTTTCTTTCCTTTGACCATCTTAAAAACAACTAAAACTTTCAAGGCAATACAATGGGATAGAAAACACACACTGGGGGTAGGTACCATTCATTTAGAGCAGAAAACCAGAATTTAAAAGCACAGTGGAAATGCCTGTGACACAAAGAAGAGTGTGACCAGAATTTATTTCATACACATATGAAACTGTCAAAAAATTAATTTAAAAGGAATTAGTTTAAAGCACTTTTCCTGGTTCACTTACAAAGTTTACAGATCATTAGCTTCTTGACAGGCTGCTCAATGAAGAGATGACTATAATTCCAAAATAAGCCACCAACCAATGCTTACTTAGCTCCTCATGACAGTTTAAGAAAGGGACACAAACAGAGGTTAAGAAATGATTAATATTTATATAGATACCCTTTGGGATTAAAAAAAAAGGAATATCTGTTTAAAGGGTGCTTGCTGCCAAGCCCCACAGCCTTTTGATCCCTAGATGGAAGAAGAGAGTTGACTTGACCTTCATGGGTGCCCCATAGCACATGAGCGCGCGTGCGTGCGCACGCGCACACACACACACACACACACACACACACACACACACACCCCACACCACCCCACACACCACTAAATAAAGAAAGAAAAATGTCTACCCAATATGCCTACATAATAACTTAAGAATTATTCCTCGAATCCCACATGGATTTCTTACTGTCTTCCTGCCTAATCATTTTCCTCTGCATTCCCACCAGTACTTTTCAACTTCAGGCAGCAATCTTTTCTTATGAAGTTAATTTTATAGAAGTCCACTTGTTGGGCTCAGAACACTGTACTGACAGTGGTGCCTGACACTATGGATGAAGGCTTCTGCCTCCTACCCCAGACAGCACCCTGCCCCCTGCATTTGGACCTTCCTTTTCCATGCCTGTAAAATCCAGACTTCTCACTGTGATGATAAAGACCATCTACATTTTAATACTTTATAGATACGACTGTTGAGGCTGTTAAAAGAGTGAATTCCCCAATGCACGGTCGATCACGTTTTATGGAGAAATGTCTGTTGCATTTCTTTAAAAATCCCAGATGATTTCTGTATTTTTATTGCCTCCTAGTTTTAGACTGAAGTAATATTTCAGTCAATTCATTATGCCCGCTTTTCCAAATAAGAGAATATAGCAATCAAAAATAACCAGCTAGTGGACAGCTGTACTTACAGACACAGATAGCCTACAACCACAAGTTCCACAGTGAAGCACCACCTCAGCATTCAGGTTCACACAGGGAAATCTGTTGGTACAGCGAGGTAAACTACAGTTCCCTCAAATGGCATTTGATGTAGTCTTCTGGGTATTTATCTGGGAGACTTGGTGTCTTTCTTCGCCTCATGGTGTGATGAATGGTTGCTGCCCTGCTGATAGTTTTCAGATATAGGTGTGGGCCCTGAAGTCTTACTTGATAAATCAAGAAGAGAGTAACAGTCAAAGATTTTTTTAAAAAATAAATGTGTTTTTATGAATTTCTTTTAAGACACACTTAACTAACATTTTTTTTTCTTTCTCATGTCATTTTTTCTTCTGATTGATTCTACATGGGGAAAAAATGAATTTGGCATAGTACTTTCTAGATGTCAATGTATATTAAAATTGGGCAGGAGAGAGGAAGAGAATCTCAAAGGTTTGCTTGCTGAGTGTGAGCTGTAGGCTGCTGACTCCCTGAGCTGGCAGCTTTTAATTAAAAGTTGCATAAATAGTGTGGACTAATATGCCTTCCTATAAATGCGGGAAAGAAAAGCAAATCATGTTGAGACACTGGTGTTCCTTGGTGTTCTGTCTTGGGCCATCTTTACCCCTCATTTTCAGATAGTGTCATCCCCTCCCAGGGCCTGGGTGATCATCATATGTACATGTCTCTTAGGTATGGATTGTGCCATTTAATATCCAGCAGTCCCTCATCCTCAGTGTACACATGACCCAGTTCATCATTGACTCCTCAGCCTGTTCTTCAATGCAGAGCACCGGCATCCACTGTTCTCAACCTCATATTCCATCCTTCCTGCCTCATTTCTCATATGAACCCACCCTTCCCACCACCCCCATCAGAGTGGAGCCCCCATGGCCTAACACCCTTCAAAGATCCCATCGCCTAACGCTATGACAACAGTGACTGAATGTCAATTTGAATTTTGGAGGCGAAAAAAAATATTCACGCACAGCAATATCTAAGGTGAAATCATCCGGACGAACGTGCGTCTGTATTCACGACTCTTGATTCCACCTCAAGCTTCATTCTTCCCAGAAACAGAAACTTGCAACTTTGGAGTACATAAAGTTATATGCCACAGGCTAACTGCAGTCTTATAGGGCCCCGAAATGTTTGAAACAGCGGCAGTACCTTTTTTTTTTTAATATGCTACAGATGGCCAGGGTGGTATCTTTGTGTTAGTTCAAACTGGTAAGTTTTTTTCTTTTCTTTTCTTTTGTTTTTTTTTTAAAAACACACACACACACACACACAAAAAGCATGCTTTTTTATTTTGTATTTCCTTTAGATTTTAACAGCTGACCTGGGTAACTTGGGCACAGTTTGAACTGTAAAGGTGAACTAGCTTTCAAATTTTTATTGAAATTTTATCTCTATATATTGCACCTCTGAGTACGCAATAAAATCTCAGATATTTTTAGTGCCTTCCACAGTATCTCCATCAGTGTTGATAATGGGTAATACTTGGAAGTGCCCACAGCATTCCTGGAGATGCGATCCTTCTATGCCCTTACATAATCCTGTGAAGTAGGCATGTAATCTATAAAGCCCGGTCTCTGCCCAAGAGAAAGTGGGAAAGAGCATAGGGTGGTGACTGGGTCTGAGCCTTCAGCACTTGAGCTGACAGCCAGAGGCAGGAGCTGTCCACTCACAGTGGAAGTTCTGGAGGATGGGGGCTTTTCTTTTATACATTCTGCAGATTGATTTTTAAGGGCCAGGATAGGCCCTGACAGATGCTTTACTGGTGCTGACAGAGGCCAAATGATCTGCCCGAACTCAGAACCTTCACTTCATCACCTGTACCTGACAGTAATCTTGGCAAACAGTGTCACAGTGCCAAAGCACTTCTCTTGATTTTAACATAAGCTTTGACTGGACACTCTCAGCTAAGGTTTTTAGAGAACCTTATTTTCTTTATATATCTCTAATTGATTTTTCAGTTTTAAAAAAACGATTATATAATGCATTACAATTAGAAAATACTGTTTTTTTCTACTTGAATGATTTAGATATGAATAAGTTCTTAAAAGTAGAAACAATTTTTATGAAATCACGTGGATGTGGAAAAGTATTCTCAGTTCATGTTCTTCCAAAGCATAACAAAGTATATATTAAAATTGACCTTCCGAGTGTTACCTTTATCTCCCTGTTTATTTCCAGTCTGAAGAAAGACTCCCTGCTCTAGAATGGAAACCCTCTCATTCTTTAACATCGCAGCCAACCACTCCGAGCATATCCTTCTCCTTGTTCTTTCCTCTTCTCCAAGCCACTCCCTGGACATTCTTCCCTTTCTGCCATTCCTCTATAGTGTACAACTTGAGACATATCCAGTTCTCAGGTTTGGCGACAGGACCAAGGGACAAGGTCACAGATATTATAGACTGTTGAATGTGTGACAAGGCGGCTCATAAAGACTCTGGTCAGATGTCCTTCATTTGCCTCTAATTAACTACAGCTGCTTTTTATGTTGCAAGCTGATCTTTGATCTGTTTTCCCTTCAGACCTCTGTGCTCAAGGTAGTTAAAAACAAACTAGGAGTCCAATTTTAAAGACAAAAAAAAAAGTAGAAGAAGAAAGAAAAAAAGAACGAAAGGAAAAATCCCTCCGGGATAATCAAGTGACAGTCGAAGCAACCATGAGCTGTTAGCTTTATTCATTAGAGAATTTTAAACATGTCAAGAAATAGAATAATGTCCCCGCTGCTAGATCAGCCTCAACAATGAAGATTACAACAGCTTTGGGACACATGAGTGGGCAAACTTCTCGTGAAAACAGTTTATTGAGGAGCATTTTACTACGGTGGCACCGAATCTAGCTTACACAGTTTCACAGGAGAAAGATTGGTTCAATATGCATCTAGAATGCCGGCCCTCTCCGAGTGGCAGATTTATTGTGCAACCTTGCTCTCACCCAAATGGCCCCTGCAATTAGGTTTAGAAAAACGTCCTTCAGGTTCTCCTGGTGGAGTGTCTTGCCTCTGTTTTTCCACAGAGCTTGTGCTGAACTGCGTATAGTGCATGAAGAAGCCTGGGTTTTAGTGTGGTAATTACTACATAAACGAAGTCTTTCATAGGTCTGTGTCAGTGACAAAGTCTTCTTCCATGTCGCAGTACCACCGACTTTAGAAAACAGAATAGGGCCTGGAACGAAGAAGCTTTAGAAAGATGTTAGATGGGAACCGATCACAATCACATCCAAACGGTGTTTTCTATGCCACATTTCTCTTTCGATGTATTCTCTAGAGGCCTACTCGTGGGTTGGAGGCCCTCAGTAACAGAAAAGCATGTTTGCTTTCAATGGGAGCAGATCAGGAAATCCACAAGCCTTTGTCACTCACCACCGAATCTTCACAGCTCTTCCTCATAAACACCAGAGAAGACTTAGGCTTCCCACATCTACGGTAACCCTTGAAATGTAAAAGAAACAAACACCATTCTGTAGTTTACAATTTTCTCATCCTTAAAAGTGACTGTTATGCTCAAGACAAAAGTAAGAGGCCTTTAAAAAGTACCTCAAACTCCTAAATGATATGTTAGTACTCCGTTTATTTCTGTGAACACATGTCCTGTCCATGATCAACTATGAGTCATGGCCAGCACTCCCCAGTCTACAGCACTCGCCTAATCACATCACCTGTTTCTTTTTTAGACCTTGGATTCATATCAGGGCTCTTGCCATTTCTTTCTGATAGAGGATACTCTTTTTGAAGGAAAAGAATTCACTGCTAGAAAAATCAATGTCTGTGGAAAATGTAGACAGCTGTCCTCATTGGCTGAATGTTTATTCTAACTATTTTATGTTTGAAAATTGAAAGTCTTTTCTAAGAAGAAAATGGAGAAAAGTGATAAATCAAAGGAAGAAAGGCAGATAGCCATATCTGAGTGAGGGTCTCAGGTCCCCATGCTCAGCTTCACTCAAGCATTGTTCTAGAGGAAGATAACTCAAAGAAGCCAGATACTCAGTTTTTAAAAAAGAAAATGGAAATCTCATTGTTTTAATATGAAATGTTATTTTCTATATTGACAACAAATTCTTTTTTAAATGAATACACCTAGGGGCTGGAGAAATGGCTTAGTACTTTGTTTCCCTGGGCCTGCTTCAGGAGGCTCACAAATGCCCGTAACTCCAGCTCAAAGTGACCTGTCACCCTCTACTGTCCTCTCCTGGCACCAGGCACTCACATGGTGTACACACACACACACACACACACACACACACACACACACACACACACACGGAGTCACACATACACACAAAATCAAAGTAAATAAATCTTAAAAAAAAAAAAAAAACCTCTATCTGCACACCATTTTCTAGGCATAGTGATCAAAGTTATTTTCATTGTTTACTTCTTGGGCAATGTGGTGGCTAATCTTGGTTGTCAACTTGACACACTTGTGAAGAAAGAACCTTAGTTGAAGAATCACCTTCATTAGATTTGCCATGGGCACGTCTGTGGGGCATTTTATTGGCTGCTAAATGATGGACTGATGGCCTAGCCCACTGTGAGCAGTTCCATCCCTGCGCAAGTGATCCTGGGTCTTGTAAGAAAGTTAGGTGAGCAGAAGCAGAGGAAAAAGCCAGTGAGCAGCATTACCCATGGTCTCTGCTTCAGTTCCTGCCTTGAGTTCCTGTCATGGCTTCCCTGGTTAATAAACCTGTTAGCCAAATAAACCCTTTCCTCCCCAACTTGCTTTTGGTCAGGGTTTTACCACAGCAGCAAACAGCTAACTAGGCCAGGAAAGCTATGTATGACATGGCTTCCCAAAAGAAGACAGGCGATTTTGAGTTCTCATGGATGACTCAGCGAGAGCAGAATTGATCACACGTCAAAAAATAGTAGTGGCAAGTTTGACACAGCAAATTTATATGACGATGACTTCCTCAAGACATCTCTGTATCAGTGGTAGGACAGCTTTTTTTTTATACTCACTTAGAGGAATAAATTGAAACTTGGTGAATATTTCTTGAACATTTGAAGGGTACAAACCTTTGGAGAAATTGTCAAAAGTTATAAACGTCTCTTGCCATTAGAAAAAAAAATAAAGCAAAAACTCCCAAACAAATCCAACACATAGTTTTTAGAAGCAAATGGACACATTCTCCTTTCCAAAGTCCAACCATAAATTAAGAACCTCCAAACAGGTAAATAAGAAACCTTACTCAAGCCCAGGATTCAGAACCTGTGTGCATGCATTTGTGTGTATATGTGTTATGATATGTGTGGTTTGTTTGTAATATGTATGTGTGGTGTATGTATGGTATGTGTGGTATGTGTACATAATGTGTGTGGGGTATCTGTGGTGTGTGTGATATATGTATAGTATGTGTGTAGAGTATGTGGGTGTGTTTGTGGTATGTTGTGTATGGTTGCTGTGATACGTGTAGTGTAGGTGTATGTGGTATGTAGTATGTGTATGGTTTGTGGTGTGTGTGTGTGTGTGTGTGTGTGTGTGTGTGTTTATAATATGCATGGCTTGTGTTTGTGATATTTGTGCTGTGTGTGTGGGTGTCTAGGTACTTAAGTGTTAGTCTATAACTTGGTACTTCTGTCCTTGGGGAAGGTGCCCTGGAGGCTGCAGCCTTCAGAGTGAGGCATATACTGGCTGGATAATTACCTCTATCTCTGACTGTGCCACCACCACAGAGGAGGCTGGACACAGGTGAAGCTGGGGGCAGGGAGGCCTACTTCAGTATGCAGTTGGAGCCCTCATCAAAATAATCTCTGAGAAACTTCCTATGGCTGTCCAGGGAGATTTGGGATTAAATATGAGAGTCGGAATAATAAGAATAATCATTATTTACTGTTGGCAGACAATATATTAGATGCTGAATTCAGTACAGTTTTATACCCACTCAAAATAGATGACAGTCTAAAAATTCCCAAAAATTGGAATTGTTGTTTTTCCTTCCAAGAAACCAATGATAATTTTAGATAACATGAATTTAAAAAACTGTGAACTGTATAAAGTAAAAGAAAAAATAATAGCTTTACTCAATATATCAATAATTGTAATATATACTACATATATAGAAACATATGTATCTGTCACTGCTAAATCTCTAGAAAATTGCCAAAATCATCAATTTATATATATAGAGAGAGATATAGATAGATAGATATATAGATAGATAGATAGATAGAATTTTCATTTTCCCTTACCAATCATGCCAAATCATTATATAACCCCACTGAATATCTAAGATCTGGGGAGAAATAATACCTTATGGGTTTACTTTATTCTTCATGTTATATCTGTCATAAAATCAAAACTGGATAGCTATCATATTTAAATGGGGAAATGCCAAACAGAAAACTTATACAAGACACATGCAGTTAATCAGACCACCATGTGGGAAACTTCAGTATGCAAAAGTGTAACCCATAAAAGAATTGCATGAATTTTAATTGGTTGTATGAGTCTTCTGCTAAATACTTAGTCACAGGATTCATTGAATTTGAATGCTTCTCACACACACTGTGTGGAACCCAGATGACACCTGAGACAAGAATAAACCTGAGACAGAAAACAGAAGCTTCAAGTTCACATGCAGAATTTTGAACTGGACTTCCAAAAGATATCTTCCTGGTATTTAAGTTATGAATGAACTAAAATAAACAAAGAGCTGTATTTTTTTAATTGACAGAACAACTCCACCTATTTACAGGAACAGTATGATATTTCAACATGTATATGTACAGTGTTCAAATAGGCAATGTTAAAAATTCCAGTACTTAGTGTTTATATGTGTGTAAAATTGTTCATGTTCCTCTCTTAAAGGGCTAGAGAACATTTGAACTTGATCCCATTAAATAATACACATTTTTTTTTTACCAGCAAGATTCATTTGATGAATGAAATGAAAGGACATAGGACATAAAACTCCCTTAATTATCACTTCTTAGGAATAATTTTCAATTATATTTAACTGGTACTTCAAGGAGTAAAATAAAACATAAACTAATATTTTAAGGCTTCTTAAAAATCAGTGAGGATCTGGGTATGGTGGTGCACACCTTGAATCTCAGCACCCAGAAGGCAAAGGCAGGTGGGTCTCTGAGAGTTCCAGGCAAGCCTGGTTTACATAGTGAGTTACAGGATAGGCAGGTCTATGGAGGAAAAAAAAAGTGAGTGAGGATTCTAAACGTGCATGGCCTAATTGATCGTCTTTATATATTTTATGAAATATGTTTTTATTCAGTTTATACACACTATTTATGCACATGAAGCTCTAGTAATTCAGATTGACTTGAAATACATGTTTTTGTGGTGATATTTTATTTGTGCTGAAATGTGATATTTTATTTGTATGTTAATAAATAAAGTTTCCTGGAGATCAGAGGTCATAGCCATAAACAGAAGTCAGGCGGTGGTAGCCCACACCCTTAATCCAATCACATGGCAGGCAGAGTCTCTGTGTGGTCAAGGACACAGCCAAGCGTGGTGACATGAGCCTTTAATCTCAGTACCAACCATACAGACCTAGAGGTCTGTATAGACAGGCAGTGACGAGGAAGTCATGTGGCTGAGCTTAGAGCCAATGAGAAGGCAGAACAGGAAGGCAATAAAAGTATAGGTCAGACAGGAAGAAGCTCTCTCTGTGGAAGCTAATGCTGGTGGTAAGCTAAGGCTATTCGTGGCTATTGCTCTGATCTCTTCGGCTATTACCTCTGTATTTGGCTCTGTGTTTCTTATTTAATAAGACTGTTTAGAAATTCGTCTACATGTTTTATTGCCCCATCCCATAAGACAGTGAGGTTATCTTCTGATCTAATTTGACCACTGCTTGGAGGGTTTGTTAGACTTTATCTCATACTTGTTTTTATTTATTCAATTTTTTCCTCTACTCATTTGGATTATTTAGAACAATTGTCTTACCATCAACTTTTTCTCAGTGCAAAGTAACCGATGTGCCTTTACTCATGGAAGATTCATTTCTAAACCTTATGTATCAGCGTTTTATTCTTATCATCTTCCTTTTTCCTTCCTTCCTGCCCAGGGCTCCTGTTTCCTAAATTCTCCTTTGGATTTTCATCTTATGACTTCATGCCTTGGATTTTTTTTTTCCATGAGGCAATGCTTGCACACAGATGTTCTGTAATGTATAGCCTATATTGGCTGGAGAATGGAAATTTAACTTGTGTAAAGTGGTTTGGGATACACTTTTATGCAAGATGCTATGCCAAATTGCACTGTGGATTGTAGCATGCAGCCACTTACCTGTGTTTGCCCTCCAGGAAGCAGTTTACAGTTTAATAATTGCAATGCCCATTGCATTGGCTCCCTGAATTATTTTGTGAACCTTCGGAAGGGTTTGTGTGCTCCCTGTCTCTGCACACCTTTCCTGATGTGGTACTTTAAGAATTCTAAGTTTAGGTGAGTTGGCCTTATCCATAAGTTAACATGTTTCATCTTATGAAGTGCATGCGAATTTAAAACTTGAGTCATTTCCTTTCCTTTCCAGTTTGCTAACCTCACAGGAATATAGAATAACCAAACTATAGACTAGAGCCCCCAGCAGGAAACTGATTTGTAAGATATAGGACAACAATTCTGCCCAATACCTTTCTCTTGGGTCATTAGAAGTGTAGAGAGTCAGTTAATTAGGATAAAACTTTATGTAGTATATGAAGTGTGAAGAATTTTATATAAATATCACAAACACAGTCTCAAATCATTTTTCAGATTTTTAAAAAGTGTTATAAGGAGATTTAGAGCCCTAAACGTCTCTACTGTCATCCATACAGAGACACAGCGTGACCAAAGATCTTCCAATCAGATGTTCCCTTCCAATGGGCTGACCATTGTGATTGGCCAGAGAGTCACGTGACTAAAGTGAGCACTTTAGATATCTCCAAGAGCATTTTCTGTTGGAGCCAGAAAAAAACAAGTCCCCTTGCCTCTTGTCTCTTAGAGAAGACAGGATGGGGTCTGGGGCCCCCTGAGATGCGTGGTCTCCTGTTAAGTGGGAAGCTCTGTACCAGGAGCAGGTGAGGGAGGTACTGAGGAAGCCTCAGAGCCAGGCATCCTTGCCATTCTCATCGCTTCAATTATGAACCAGAGGATTCCTCTTTTGTTTTTAAATTAATTCGTGTATAATTTTTTCTGAAACACCAGGAGCCTTGACAGAGGACTTTTGCTGGAATCGACTGCCTGAGTGACCAAGAAAGCAATGTTTGTCACACAAGCTCTTGCCAGTTCTAACTAGTGAAACAATACGTCTTCACTCTGGGAAATGACGTTTAAAAATAGGTAGTGCCTTTTAGAGTCTCTTTCAAATTGCATGAAACAAATATTGAATAATTGAAGCATACACATTTTCTGATCATTATAGGATTTTACTTGAATGGATTCAAAGGACTCTTGAAGATCAAGTCCAAGCCAAGAAGAGCATCTCCTGAAACAGCTCAGGGAGTGCTGATTTATTTTCCATCTGTGTGGCTGTTCTCCACTTACCTGTTACTGTTCAGTCAAAGTCTATTCTGCCAGCATTTTTGATAAAATCATGAATGAGTCCAACACAGGACATGCAAATTTTGAAAACCAAGGCAGTATTATTGCATATTAATGAAAGTGTTACATATAAGCCATCTTAACAGTAACTTCAGCTCTCTCCACCTCTCCCCTTCCAGTCCCTAGATGCTAATGAATTAATGCCCTAGTGTCATGGCCTCATGCCCTCTTCCAGATTAAGCTCAATGGTCAACCATTAAGAAGCATTACCCTGTATACATTTATTCTTCTGCCCTTTCTCTTCCTCACATCCATTTGGCAAAAGCTCATCTAGATTTAATCTTACGCTGCCTGTGTCTATACCCACATGTCTAAAGTTGTCTGGTGAAATAACACTAATTGCATAGATATTTGGACCCTGGTGGTACCCAGTGATGATCCTACATTTTCCTTGCACAGCCCCTTCGTCACTCCCATAGAGGGCTATTTCGTACACTCTTTCTGACTTCTTCTTCCTTTTCCTCACTCTTAACTGATGACTTTTCTTCCTAGTCCCTCAGTAAAATAGAACCAAGTAGAACCAGCTTCTACTCTGGATGAATCATGTGCAGAGCAGGAACTCAAAATATATGGAATAAAAACCCTCCTAGACACGGACTTTCCCCATAACCTAGAAACTGATATCGGTGACATTTCCTGTGAAGTAGCAAAGATGCATCTCACTGTGCTTGTTAGGATGAAGGCACAGAGGCAAATATTTCCTAATGAGTTACTAATTTGAGACATTAAACTAAAATCAAGCATTGATTTCTCTTTAGACAACATTTTTATCAGTGGTAATATAGCCAATGTTATTGCAGCTAAATAATCGTGTTATAACGTCTCCCTATTGTACAGACTTTAGTCTTATAATTTAATAACCAAATAATGTTATTCAGTTGGCAGTTGCATTAAAGATAGTTTCATTTTTTGTGAGTTGGTTTTATGGAGCAAAATTTAGCTAAATTAATAGATATAGTAGAAATCCTGTATGACTGGACACATGTAGGTAGAAGAAGTCCCTAAAACACAACCAGCTTTCTCTTTTCTCTCCCCCACAAGTCAGACCTTGATAGGAATGTGGTTTATGGAATAACTTGGAATAACTTACTAAATTAGACCTCATAGGAGCTTGGCATGGAGGCTGGCTTGAAATAACAGCTCAAAAGTAAGTTGTGTAGCTATGGTTCCAGGTCATTCAGCAAATATAAAGTTAAGAGTTAACACCTAAAGATAAGTGTGATTGATGAAATGGAGGAAATCATGGCTCAGCACTAGGGAAAGGGTATGGCAGTAAATGTTTCAAAACCAGAAATCATTGGCTATATCAAGCTGAATATGACCACAAGAAGTCATGCTACTTGGGATGAAGGAAAATCATTACCACTGTAGCTTGCTTTTTCTTTGATGGCAATCAATGTCAGTTGTTGTGGGCTATTTGTACACTGTGTGAAGATTGTGTGTAATTGTAATAAAAAAGCTAAAGAGCCAATAGCTAGGCAGGAGGTGTAGGCAGGAGTTCTTGGCAGAGAGAAAAAGGAGGAGGAGATAACAGAGGAGCACAGGAGAATCCAGGAGACACAGAGAGGAAACAAGAGGTGCAAGATGGAAGAGAAATAACGCCACGTGATAGAATGTGGATTAATATGAATGGGTTAATTTAAGTTACAAGAGCTAGTTAGGAACAAGCCTAAGCTATAGCCTAAACTTTCATAATTAAGAAGCTTCTGTGTCATTATTTGGAGGCTGACTGGTGAGACAGAGAAAGACTCTTTACAGTCAGTGACTTATAGAAAGTGTAAACTGCCTGAGACCTGCAAATCTGAATTCTCTTAGCAAGATTCCGTAACCAGCAGTTAGCTGGGTTTTCTTTTTTATAAGGGTCTCACACTTCAGCTAGGAAAGGACATTATTTGTTTGAGAAAGGGAAGACTTGCTGTCATTTGTGTCTTTATGTGGTCAAAATACTAGAAACATCCACACAGTAGAATAGCAAAGAAATTGTAGGTATGGTTAGTGGATTGCAGGGTTGAATCTTCCTGAGAAACTAAGATTTTTTATATAAGGCCATAGTATTTTTAGTAGATTATAGTAAACAGAGAGTATAAATTTCAGATCGACTTTTTTGGCACCTTTGAGGACTTGTGCAAGCAAAGAATGATAAAGAATGATTGAAAATTTAGAAAGAGCAGCTGTCTCTCACTGTATAATCATTTTAAGACTATTTGAACACAGGTTGGGTAAGAGGAGGGATTTTTGGCAAGGGTGTGCTGGAATATGTTTGATAATCAGCCCTCTGGATTACATGCAAATGAATACTTTGATTTGTAGCACAAATTGTATGCCCATTTTTTTTATAAATGTACAAAATTTGTACAAAAGTACAAATACTTCTCTGGTGCCAATTTCAAGCTCCGTGTATGAGGGAAAGGGAGCCATGTTAGCTTGAAGACGTCAGCATCAATACAAGGTCTTGCAGCTCTTCTACAACTGGAGGGTCCTAGAAATGTGTTTATTGTTGTGACTGAAAGAAGAGCAGAAAAGTCCCAAGAACTGGGCAAGACTTCTGTGGGCATGACATAGACCTAATGTTCACTATGTGAGTGGCCCTCTCCTCCATGTCTCATAGTCCGAAGCCTCCTTTAACTGCGTATCTGGATTTTGATGAACTTTATCAACTTGAACATAAAAACTACAACATGAATGTTCTCTGAAGTAACACATATTTATTACATAGGCCATTAATGAAAGGATTAAAGATTTTATGTGTGATTATTTTATACTAAGTAAAACAAGCAGCTTCTCTATTTTCTAGTATTCACTTCTCTTTAAAGACTTTTTTTTTGTACACCTCTGGAAGGACTTTACCATCTGCCAGAGAATCCACAGCTTGTTTTTTTTTTCCCCTTGCATTGCTGACTGTAACGTGCAAAGCGTTGAGCTTTCCACAAAGGAATCACACACCTGGCAATGGATCCTGTGTCTAATTGCACACGGACCTTCTTTGAAGTATTACACAGAGTTACATTTGGGGGGAGGGGAGTGAGGGGGAAGGAAGTGCAAACATCTTCGGTTAAAATATCTGCCAGTCTTTTTAAACACATTGCATTGAGCTGAACTTGAGCACAAAATAATTAACATAAAGACATTATTAGTAAGGGGCATTTTCATTAGTTTAATAACTTTCAATCTGCTTTTGCCTTTAAGATGTTGAGATTTGGGTGGAAAAACGTATCACTGATTTATAAAGTTTTCTTTCTTCCTTACACGCTATCCTAATTTCTACAAGTCAATGTGTTCAAACATTTTTAACTCTGAAATGCATCTCCATGAGTTCTTAAAGCAGGGAGATCGTAAACTGTGATAGCACAGAGTCTGCAATATGGCAACTAGTGCATTCCCTGCAAACATGTGCTGACAGCAACTGCTCAGTGTTAGTTTCTTAAAAAATACATGTTCATAGTAAACCTGTATGAAAGTTTTTGCCTCACATTTTCAAGGCGCGATGTGGTTTGTCCAAACATATAACTCTCAATAAAATCTTTCAAACCTGCCAAATGCATTGCCTTGTAGGCCAATTCAGTGTTCGTAATGTGCCGTTACTGTGCCACAGCACGAGAGCACCTTAGCTGTTACTGGGGAAAAGCATAATATATTTGATTTCCCTTTATGAGGCTCATATTGCTTATAATCCAGTAGGGCTACCACATTTTCTGGGCAGGCTATCAAATAGGATGCTGTAATGATTTGCTTGACTAGTGGAGTAGATGAAAAAATACTAGTTCTGTCTGGAGCTGTTCTATTTTTGAAATTGAAATCTGCACAGTATGAAGCCATTCCTCCACAATTCTCCCTAGAAGTTAAAATTGTTTAATGCTTTAAGATTTAAAAATATGACACAAAATCAGTTAAGTAAATGATTAAAATAGCATGAGTATCTGAAAACAAAAGTGAGGTCTTGGATTTAGTTTTAAAATATCAAAGAAGGGACTGTACTAGATTTTTTGGCATGATAGGTTTACTGTGGACCTGGTATCCTGGGGTCTCCTGATTGCTCAGTTCTCTGCACTGCTCTGCAGTTCACACAGCTAGTGAGATGTTTTCTGCTTCAGGAAATGTTAGCTACGAAGGTTCTCTTGGCAGTAATTCATCCTACTTAAAAAACAGACATGAACTCAGCATCTATTAATAGTAATTTTCTGTAAGATCACATACCCCCCAAAGTCATCTATATATTCTGTCCTACTAATGGTACTTTATAGATAAATAGAAAAAAATCCTAAAATTCATCTGGAACCATAAAAGACCCCAGATAACCAAGGAAATTTGAAATCAAAAGAATGAAGTTAGAAGCAAATTATTACCCATGATGGCTAACCATGGCTGTCTGCTTGTCCACATCTGGAATCAACTAAACCATGAGCTACTGGGCATGCCTGGGAGGGATTTTCTTGATCAGATCATTTGAAACAGAAAGACTGAATTTTGGCCACTCCTTCTGGGGACAGCCCAGATAAAAAGACTTGGACAGAATCTTTGTTGTCCTCCCTCTCCCTGGTAAGTCCATCTGTCCTGTTGCTATGGCATTCCTTCGCCAATCTAAGAGCCAAAGAAGGCTTCCAACCTAGCCTGAAGACCAGCAGCTTCCAGGAATCCTCCAGTCCCTTAGCACTGTATTTGGGTTGCGGAGGCAGCCAGCGTTATAGATGGAGCAGCTACAGGATTCTCAGCCTCTCCAATCTAATGAACCTCATATATATAACCTATATATGAATCCCCCCTCTCTCTCTCTCTCTCTCTCTCTCTCTCTCTCTCTCTCTCTCTCACACACACACACACACACACACACACACACACACACACTCATCCCATTAGTTCTGTTCCCTTAGAGAACCTTGACTAACACACTACCTGACTTCAAAACCTATTCTGAACATTTAGTAACTAAAACACCATGGTATAAGCATAAAAGCAGACCAATGGACTAGGCCCAGGAGCCCAGAAATAACCCCCCACATTTATAATGAGGTGCCAAGAGCACACAATGGATGTACCCATCTCTCCTATACATGGTGTTTGGACAACTGAATAGCTACACAGGAAAGACTGAAATTGGATCTCTATCCTATCACATGCAAAAGGAAATCAACTGAACTGGAGATTAAACTATGATCTATAATGATTTATAGTTGTGAAAGTCACCAAAGTAAGACAGTTCCTCACTCTGATCTAGGCAAGCATTTCTTAGACATAGCTCAAAAGCACTTCTAAGAAAAACAAAAATCCGTAAATAACAAGAGAATGTAAATAAGGCTATGATGAATTATAAAGTTTCTATGAAACAATGGAACAATTAACAGATTGATAAGACAACCTACAGACTGGAAAAAAGAGTATTTGCAAATCCTACATGTAGCAAGGGATAATATCCAAAATATAGAAAGAACTAAATTTAATGGCAATCAAACAAATATCCCACTTAAAAAAAATGGTCAAAATACCTGAGCAAAAATTTCTCAAATGCAAATAAACAAGATTATGAAACTATGTTTCACATCACTAATCACCGGTTAAATCACAACCACAATGGGATATTACCTCACCGAACTTAGAATGGCTGCTATCAGGAAAAAAAGGCAGCAAATTCTCCAAGTAAAATAATTAGTCAATTAATTACTGCCATTATGGAAAACAATAAAGATGTTCCCCAGAAAGTTAAAAATAGAATTACGTTGTGAAATTATGCATACAAGTGTGTATCTAAATTAATTGAAGTCCATTTGCCCAAGAGGCATTTGTATGCCCATGTTCATTTCAGTAGTATTCATAGTAGCCTAGATATAGAATAGAACAAATGAGTAAATGAATTAAGAAAGTATGTGGTATGAATACTCACAATGGAATGCTAATAAGCTCTTTTAAAAATATTTATTCATGTATATGAGGCCTCTGTCTTTATGCACATTGGGAGAATCAGCTCCCATTACAGCCCATTACAGATGGTTGTGAGCCACCATGTGGTTGCTGTGAACTGAACTCAGGACCTCTGGAAGAGCACTCACCTGCTCTTAACCTCTGAGCCATCTCTCTAGCCTCCCCACTATTAAGCCCTTTAGAAGAAAGAGATACCTCATTTGTGGCTACATGGTCAGAGCTGGAGGGCACTATGCTACATGGATACACCCAAGAGGGTGCAGAAAGATAATACTGAGCAATCCCACTTCCATGCGGCATCTAGAAATACCAAACTGATAGAAATAAAGTAGAATGGTAATTGCCAGACTACCCAGAAGGATCCAAATTACAAAACAGTACCTAGTCAGGAGTAATAAGCTCTAGAGATCAGTCATTTGCATGAAATGGCGACTGCAATCACCAAAAAAAAAAAAAATCACAAAAATATACACCATACTAGATTTTAACAAGATTGGTAAGTGTGTGAGGTAACGATACAGTAATTAACTTTAGTTAATCCTCCCACAGAGTCACCATGTGAAAATACCACATCAGCTCCCCAAAAAAACACAATCGACTAAAAGTAAAATTTAAAAAGCACGTATTATCACAGTCTTAAAAACTATCAAGAGTTCCCTGGATTATATGCTGAATTCTTAAAACGCCACACTTTGTATACCACTGGAAAGGACTGCTATCACTGTCTGTCATTGCATCATTCAGCTTCTTTTTCAGCATTTATTCAGTAACTTCTAGGTACTGGTATGTGTTACGGAGAGGCAAATGTTCATGGATCTGGATATTATTAGCTGAATTATGGCATGCTAAATGCTATTTCAACACATACATTTGAGATAGATTTCTGCTTCAGTGTTATATAACTAGAATATATAATCAAATTGTAGAGAACAAATAATGAATTGACTTAGTGAAAATAAGTTGGAGTAAATTTGGATGACTTTGTGATCCTAGGCTGTATCAGTGTGTATAAACACTATATCGTTAAATTCAAAATGAAGACTGCAGCCAAAGGATCATTCAACATTGCCCTTTATTCAGTTATGTTCAAGGTTCTCTGAGGCACTGTTTGTCTTTCATATACCCTCTCCTTTTATAAAAAGGGTCTCAGCTGGGTGGTGATGGCACACACCTTTGCTCCCAGCACTTGAGAGGCAGAGGCAGGTGGATCTCTGTGAGTCTGAGGCCAGCCTGGTCTACAAAATGAGTTCCAGACAGGGAGCTGTTACACAGAAAAACAAAGGAAACCAAACACAAAAAAAAAACAAGCAAATCGAAGGGTCACTGAAGCCCATTGCCATGGAGCTCTAGGGTGAAGGTGGAGTGGAATGGGGAGGAGGCACAGGATGACTCCCCATTCCAGGTCTTTGTGCTTCTGGTCTATTAGGGAAAACAGTGGTGGCTTAGTGTGTTTCACAGTCGATCTGTCTGTCAATTTAGTAACACACTTGGGTTATAAAGGGAGGGGTTAAAAATGAGTCAGCTGCTCTGTGGTGCACACATTTAAATTTTCTAGAATATAACAGTAGTCCGTTCCTCTCTGGGGAGTGATGACCTGGATGTGGCTTTCTACTTCTAACTCTGAGAAAAAACACATCGTTGAGACATAAGATATCTAACTGTGGTTCTTGGCAAAGTGAGTAAAAACAGTAAGAATTTCTTGGTGATACACACACACACACCCATATCATTGAGACATAAGATATCTAACTGTGGTTATTGGCAACGTGAGTAAAAACAGTAAGAATTTCTTGGTGATACACACACACACACACACACACACACACACACACACACACACCCATATCATTGAGACATAAGATACCTAACTGTGGTTCTTGGCAAAGTGAGTAAAAATAGTAAGAATTTCTTGGTGATACATACATGCACATACACACACCCTTTAACAAGACATCCCAAATGCAAAGAATATACATACCACAGAGTAGTTAAAAATGTTAAAGGTTTGTTTATATTTTCTATGATTAAGTTTATAATTGCTATAACATACATCCATGACAAGAGTCAACAATGTGAAGTAAAAGTAAGTAGTCATATGAGACTACAGTTGATGCAGAACCTAAAAATATTTATAAGCAGCAACATCAATCACTGAAACATGGCTGTATGCATGTTGCCTTCCTCAATGCATCACTTCTGAGTTGGCCTTTGAAGGCCGCCTTTGGTTCTGTGTCAGACTGGGCTTTAGCACTTTGTAGGGTAGGTTTTAGGCTCACAGCTCTCAACAGCCACTTGTCAGTTTACTGGACACTGATTGACTTGCTTCCTACTTACATTGATATAGCAACAGAGCATCTGGATATGGGATCTCCATTGCAGTTCTCTATTCAGGTACTTCCTGTACTTTATTTAATACCATTTTGCAACTATTTCCCCGTCCTTATCTGCTTATTTGCATGAAACTCAAACTAATGAAATAAATACATAACAAAGAGCTGCCAGTTTAGCTTATCTTGAAGATGGGCTAACATAACGACATACGCACAGACCCCAGTCGACATTAATTTATTTATTCAACAAATATTTATTGAGCGTACTGAGTACCTGCCATTGTGTAAAGTGATGGGGATGGGAAGATAAGCAGGGCAGATGTATCCTCTATCTGCAGATATCCATCAGCAAGAATACAGACAACAGCAATGCCGTACAAGTTCAGGATACTGCTAGAGACTCATCCAAAGGCTCCTGTGTCAGACAAAAGTAGACCCACCACATCTCATCTTCATTTGAAAGAAAATAGATTTTTTTTCCCTCTAAAGCAAACATATGGAGGTAGATAATGGGAACTCCAAAATGACAGGAAGAACTTCTGTTTTTTTTTTTCCCTTTGCTGTGGGGTGCTATACCCCCAAATCACCTTTTACAAGATGGCTGCCTCAGCCCCATGTGCATATTCTGCAGCGGGAAAGAAGGATCATGAGAAGAGCAGCAGGAGGCCTGCCTTCAAAACATCTGTTCCAGATGTTGCTCAAACCACTTTTACTTACATCCTGTTGGCCTGACCTTAGTCACATGTTAATACCTAGCAGCAAGGGGAACTGGGAAATGCCTCATTCATTCATTCATTCATTCTGAGTGACCTAGAAGAGGGAATGAATACCAGGAAATAAGAAATTTTGTCCTTAGGGTATCTGGCAAAATTTTTGCTCAGATTGAGAGCTGAATATAAGTGGACTCTCAAAGTGTATGTGTTCTTACAGGAAGAAAACATTCTACAGTTAAAAAGAAAGGACCAAAGACTTGAGCATAGAGAAACTGTTCTGTCACCAATCAAGATTAATCATTGTGTGGCTATTGTCTTAGTAACGAGAAACAGCTTAGTTATGTCAGAGGAGAATGAGTGGAGGTGATGTTCACTCAGGGGCTGGAACTGAATGGGCCAGGAGATTCTCAGAAAAGATGAAGACTGGGAGAAGCATTTACAGCAGGATGTTAGCCCTTTCTCAGGAATATTGGCTCAGGTGAAAGCCGATAATTGAGCCAGTTCAAAGAAGGCAACATTGATTGCAGAAATACAAGTTACAGGCTCGGAGATGTGTTGGCTAATCTTGCTTTCCAACTTGACGCACCTGGAAAGAGAGAACCTCCAGTGAAGAACTGCCTCCATCAGATTTATCTGTGGTACGACTGTGAGGCATTTTCTTAATTGTCGATTGAAGGAGAGGAGCTCAGCGTAGTATGGGTAGCATCCTCTGTAGACAGGTGCTCCTGGACTGTAAATGATAGCTAAGAAACCAACTGGAGAAAGCCAGTAAGCAGCGTTCCTCCGTGGTCTCTCTCTCTGCTTCAGTGCCTGAATCCAGGTTCCTGCCTTGAGTTCCTGCCTTGGCTTCCTTCAATGACAGACTGTAACCTGTGAGCTAAATAAACGTGTTCTTCTCAAAGGCTGCTCTCAGTCAGTGTCCTCTCACAGCAACCGGAAGCTAACTAGGTCAAGGGGTTAGCCCACATCCTTGAGGGCCCACTGGAATTTCAAATAAATTATAGAGAAGTAGTCATATCCATTAAGGTGTCATGAATCTGCCAAAATATTGAAAACAGTTATAATATGCTCATTTTACAATGTCATTTTACATTGGTCCTCAGCTTTTGTGTCTAGGCTTACAAAAGCATTCTTATTGCCTCCTGACATTTAATAACCAGTCCAGTTTGCTTATTGTGATAAATCATTTTTTAGGATTCATATGTACAGTAATACTTAGAAATGAATATTTTTATGTTTATCTAGGTTCTTTTCTCTTTCTTCCTTTTTTTAAAGAAAGATTTTCTAACACTATGTAGTACTATATAGCACTATGTTGCACTATGTAGCTCTATGTAGCCCTGATGGGTTAGAAATCTCTATGTAGACTAAGCTGGCCTCGAGCTCACTGAGATCTATCTACCTCTGCTTCCTGAGTGCTGGGATTAAAGGGTTATGCTCTGGTTGCTTAAGTTTTAATTGGAGAGTCAAATAATCTAAAACTTTGTTGAAATAAGCACAATTTGAAGATATTTTATTTCTAAAGTGACTGTTGTTCTAGTGTCAAGATCAAATACTAACATACAAATTTTAAAATGGCTAGAAAAAGCATCTGTTAAGAAGGGATTGGTCCAAATATTTTATTATCAAGGTTTGTGTGGATGGTTTCACATTCTTCATTCGGATGCTGTGATGTTCAAACTTTTCTCCAGGAAAAGTGTTTCTGTGGTTGTCTGGCAGAGCAGTTTTTCTATCAGTAGAGAGATGAAACTATTCTATTTTGTATTTATCTGTGATGACTGCATCTAATAAATGTCAGGCTGATGAGAGGAAAACAAATTTTTCTTGAGATCAATGTGTTTTGAATTGGCAATTAGGATGGATTAAATGGAACCAGCCATTTGAGTTACCTTCTTACGTTAAAATTTCAGTTTTAAAGAGGAATTATTAAAACTCGAGTTCACTAGCTTCTTAACCAGTTTGTGACTTCATAATAGGCAATAGGATTATCAAGAAGTCTGTGGTGGGATTCACTACCCTGAGGTCAGTTCACATCATCTTAATCTTTTTCTGTGGTTACTCTCATAGCCTCATAATCCCTAGCTGCCCGGTGAAGGACAGTCAGCATTCCTCCAGCTCTAGGGAATCTAGATTAAACTGTGAGTTCTGATAACAGTTCTACAACCTCCATATCATTTCCAATGTGCATGTTTTCTCTAATTAATGTATATGCTGTTACTAATTTGAAGTCTATAGTCTCCTGTTTTGATTAAAAATTAAAAAAAATAACCAAACTGATGTTCTGGACCAAATATGTTACATTTGGCAATTTAAGCCCCATTTTTTTTCTGTTGTCCAAGTCACAAATTGGTAGGTAGTTTTGTGGATGAACATTGACTCCTGTGAATTATAATAGTTCCCCCAAATATTTACAGAACGCCTTGTCAAAATACCTTATAAGAGCAACTAGGCAGGAAGAGTTGGTTTTGCCTTAAAAGTTGCAAAGGGATGCGGTTGACCTTGCTGAAGTCATGATGGTGGAGGATGAGCAGCTGGTCACACTGCATCCCCAGTCAAAAGGAGGAAGGCAAACGCTGATGCTCAGCTCACATTCCCCTTTTTGTGCAATCCTGGATCCCAGCCTATGGAATAGCGAGGTCCATACTAGAGATAAGTTTTCCCTCCTTCATTTGGTCTTTCAGGAAACACCTCCACAGACACAACCAGACCTATGTTTCTATGGAAATTCTAAATCCAATAAAACTGACATTGAGATTAACCCCCTCAAGTACTTGGGAGTGGTAGAACACCATGATGTCTATGCTTTGGTGACAACTGGTGCTTTGCTGAAAAACTGGTGACCAACGGGGAAAATCTATGGACATCAGAACCATTTGCTGGCCTGTGAATAACTGTGATTGGTAGCAACAAGATTAGAAGTGCACATGGTTATATCACTAGCAGCACATAGCCTTGGACTACTATCACGCCTCTTAAAATCTGTTGGAATGTCTTCAGTGAACATGGAATACATTGGGGACAACCTAACAGGCACATATCTGACATGGTAATTTTAAAAGTCCGTTTATTGCCTCCTCTTATTGACACACCCATATCTGAATGGAATGGCAGAAGTCATAAAGCCACCACAGCTGCTTGACAAAGATCCAGCAGAGCTGAGCCACATGATGGCTGCCATGCCACCTTTGGTTTATATCTCTCTGTTGCATACTTGGGGCACTTTTAATATTTGTATAACTTGGGGATATTGGTTTGATGGAAAATTCCTTATGAATCATTTAAGCCTTCTCCCAGGAATGCTGCTTCTAAGCTTACCCAGGACAGTCCTGAATATACTATTACCCCCACTTTGAGGGAGATATCCTTATCTACTTGAAGGTCTTCCTTATTCCTTGGAGGTTGTGACACATAAAGAAGCCAGAGGTCTCTTCATGAGGCTACGAGACATTCTTGAAACATTTGTCCCTGTACATACTCAGGAACAAGATAATCAAAACAAAGTAAACTCAAAAAGGTCAACAAGATTCGGTGGGCTAGAGGAGTTGGCCACAGTTCAGATTACAAGCCTCTTCCCACTGTACACTCAGACAATCATGTGACATACAGTTCTGCCCTACACAGAGACATATTGATGAGCAAAGTATAGAATGGAAAAATGATAAAAGTATGAGGTATCAGGACCTCCCTCTCTCAGAAGTTAACTCATGTAGAGCCACTATAATGTCATATGACCAAGGAACAACAGAATGTCAGGATTAGATATATAGACAAATTCTATAAAGATATATATGTGAACATTGATTGTATTATGCCAGAATTTGAATAATAACTGCAGCAGCTTTGGCCTGAGGATTTTTCCTGGGCACTCTGACACTAAGAATTAATAATACACTACTTGGGACATGGCAAAATGCCCAGGGTGGTTGAAGATTTTGTTTTGGTCTAGTGTCCTTGAAGCAACCAAAGCTACCAGCCTGAGAACAGGCTGTCATATGCCTCTAGATTCTCAAAAATTGGGTTATGGGTTTAATGAGTAAGAATGATAACTGTTTATTAATGATGTCAAAACGAGGGAAAATGATTTGAAATGATAATTCTGTTCTGTCATAGTTTATTAATGATGACTAAAACATGGGCAAAAGGAAGTGAAACACATGTCCAAAAACAGAAATGATAAGATCTATGTTTTGGAACATCATGAATGTATTCCCATTAGTAAGCATTTAACTTACTAAATGCTGTATAAATAAAGAAACACTCTGGCTCCTAGTCAGTCAGGCTGCAAGATTCTCCCGACCACCATGGCCTGGCTCACTTCCTTCCCGCACCGACTCCTTACACCCTCTACAGGAACCATCTACTGCCTGGGATAGCTCCTGGCATCATATCCTATGGGATGTAGTACAAATGCCTAGAAATGATCCTAACCATAATCTACACTTTTCAGTATCGTCTCTTACCACTTTTATATCCACCTTCAACACTATGCTGCCATAAGTCTTAAGCAATTCTGCCTCCTTTTCCGTGTGTGTGTGTGTGTGTGTGTGTGTGTGTGTGTGTGTGTGTGTACATAGTGCCTATCCTCTATTCCTCATGTTATCTTTTTCCTCAAATACCTTTTTCCATGCTTGACCCAAACCCAGGTCATACTGGGGACCTTTCTATGAGGTGCTTCTGTCAACTCAGGGCCACACCTCCTCCTGTGTATCATTATTCATTCTTAAGTGTCTATTCTCTTTGCAAGGCTCTATCCTCAATGCTGGACACGCAGGGGGGTGACCAATGTGAAATAGCTGGATGAATACGTGGAAGCTGATGAAAACTAGAGATTAGAAAATAGCTTAACTACAAAATTATAAGATATGGTCTGCAGGAAAGTAGAACAATTTTGCAAATAAGAAAATGATTTTACATTCATGTAAACTGATTTTCCAAGTTCTGCTATTAATTCTAATTAGTGGTTGAGGTTTTGGTTCTTTTAGTAAACTTTTTGAGTAATATACCATGTGGTGCTGATTGGTATTTAGCATTTTTTTTCTTTTCCTCTAATGTCAAGAGAGTGAGAGAAACACCGTGCACTTGCCGTGGTAAGCAATCCAGAGTGTCTTATTCGTAGAACCTCACTTAATTGATGGTTATAGTGGTGCTTGGAAACAATACTCTCTTATTTTGTTGTTGGTTTTTTTTTTTGGTTTTGGTTTTTTGAGACAGAGTTTCTCTGTGTAACCTCCCTGGCTGTCCTGGAACTCACTTTATACACCAGACTGACCTCTAGCTCACAGAAAATCCACCTGCCTCTGCCTACTGAATGCTAGGATTAAAGGCGTGCACCACTACCACCAAGCTAACAATGCTGTCTTAAATGTTGAGTTTCCAGGGTCAGTTTTATATATTGGATTGTGGCGTTATCCTAATTAACAAACCTTAAGCTTGAACTATAAGTTATATGGACGCATATATACATGTGTGAGTTGAATTCAAGAACAAGAGTTTGAGATCTCGAATTTATTCCAGACCAGTTAATCCTTCCATTTGCAAGTAGGAAATGTATAGCCCCATGGATAAATAACTATTCCTTAGAGGAACCAGGGAAAGAATTCTGGTTACCTTACTCTTCCAGATGAATGTGAATTTTCAAGCATGGACAGTCATGTGGGAACATTACAAGATGCACCAGGACCCTCCTGAGTAATTCAGCTTTATTAATAAAGATAAAGGCTTGTTCCAGAGGCCTTATCACTGTGCCTTGCAGCCTTGCTGCCCCTGCTGCCTGTTCTTTCTCTTCTTTGGGAAGCCATGATTGTTAAAAACCTGTGATCATAACCATTAGGAGAAGACATAGCTTCTTACAGACGAAAATGCAAAAAAAAAAAAAAATCTTTCTCTTGTGAGAAAACTGCTAGATTAAAAATTACCAGCATGTGGCAGTAGTAGTAGTGTAAGTAGTTTAGCAGTTATAGAAACAACGGTGGTAATTGTAAGAGCTACAGTAACAGTAATCGCAGCAGTTACTTTACCTCTACATAGCGATGGTCATCAGAATATGTTATCACAGACATGTACAACTACTTGTGGACAAGCATCACCATTCTCTGTATAAGTGGAGGTTGTAAGTACTCAGCTCATTTTCCCAGAGGCCACACAACAGTATAGCATTTGTAGGCAGCGGCACACTTAGTGTATTTACAAACTAATTCAATTTGAGTTTGACTGTAATTTAGCTCTCTGCCTTGTCCCATAGTTATGTACAGGAACGTGTTTATGCACAGTTCACATGAATATGAATGCAAAGATTTCCCTTTATTAATAAAGAGGAATTACCCAAGACAATATTGGTGCACCTGCTCAACTTGTAAGGTCCCCACACACACTTATCCTTACTTGAAAATTTACATTCATCTGTGTCTTATCAGAAACTAAGCCAGACGTCGGCTCAGAGTGCAAGGGCTCTTGGCACCAAAGCCCGAAGAACTGGGTTGGATTCCAATCCACAGAGTGGAAAGAAAAAACTGATTCATTTAAATTGTTCTCTGATCTCCACATACACTCTATGATATTCATGCATGCAGGTGTACACACACACACACACAGCTTTACTATTTGTGGCATCTTAGGAGAGTTATTTAACCTTGTATGTTCAGCTTCAATTACCTTGTCCATAAACTTGTGGCACACAATGTAAATTTGATATTTGTCCTCTATTAAGCTAATGATATGTAGGATTCTCGCGACTGCTTTTTCAACCAAGAGTCATAGTCACCTTTGTTTCATGATGCTAGAGCCAAGCCTTAGGTTTTGCCATGTCAGTGGAAGAACTCAAACTCCTCCCTTTTTACCTTCTGCCTGTACTTACCTGCAGCTGGGTTGGGATACAGAACTTCTGTTTAATTAGTTGTAACTGTAATCTGATTGTATTTTTTTTTCTTTCCCCATAGCCCACCTCCCTGCCGGAGTAATAAGAAAATACTTGGTCACATCTTTTTCCTATTGAAATAAAATTATTTAGTAACTAGCCACTTCCCCTAGCTGTTCTGTTCAAAGTTCTAAATTTTTTTATTAATATTTATTGAAAATAGATTCTTCTCCCATACAATTCATCTCAACCACAGCTTCCCCTCCCTCCACTCCTCTCAGCTCCCCGCCACCTCCCCTCTCCCCCAAATTCACTCCCCTCCGTCTAAATTCTTTATTTTAATCTCAAATTTTGGGAATCAATAGGTATCTGTGTATTCATTGGCATTTTCTTTATCATCTTTCAGGTCTTACAGAAATTTGCCTGATGCACCCTCTGGACGTGGTGAAAACCAGGTAAGGTTCTGCATGAACAAGTTTTATTGACTTTGGCTGATGTCCAAGTTAAGATCTGTCAGAACACTAAATGCTAGAACTTGTCCCAGGCCGGTAGCTTCTCCCTATAATGGCATCTAAATGTGCTTTTCAAAGAAAGTACCATTTGACATATAAAACATGAACAGTGAGAACCATCTTTGGAGAAAGGTCGTCTGAAGGTATGCAGTGTTTACCGCTGTCACCCGGCAAGCGGAAGGTATGATTTGTGGTGTACTGGTACATGAGGTAAATTTACCAAATTGGTGTAAAAACTAAACATTATCTAGTGGATTATGACAGCAGCTTTTCATTTGGCACTGCACATAACAGATTGCTGTCTAATAGTCAGAGTTTTTATTTCAGGTGAGCTTTTTAAATGACTGTTAAAGAATTTATTCCTAAAACTCTTTGCCAATGCAAATGCTGTATTTCCATGAAAAGGCTTCCGCTTATAAGGAAAGAGAAAACCTAGAACAACGTGTTAAACCTATCTACCAAGAATGAAAACAAAGTAAAAAAGCAGAACCAAAGATAACAAGGCTGTGAGGTTTAATATGATCACTGTAGAGCATTTTGGGGAGGTGGGTTTTTTTCTTTAAATGTTTTCTTTTTCTTTTTTGAGCTTATAATATAATCATTTCCCCTTGACTTTCTCCCCTCCAAACTTCCCCATGCACTCCATCATGATCACTTCCAAATTCATGGACTCTTCTTCTTTCATTTTTTTGTTGTTGTTTTGTTTTGTTATTGTTGTTGTTGTTGTTGTTGGTGGTGGTGGTGGTGGTGTGTGTGTGTGTGTGTGTGTGTCTGTGTGTGTGTGTGTTCCTAAATGCATAAATACAACCTTCTCATACTGTATGATGTTACTTGTATGTATGTTTTCAGATATGACCATTTGGTATTGGATACCAACTGGTAAGCTCTTCTTCCCTGGGGAAAATTAGAGAACATTTTTAAAAGTTAAAACTATGGCGAAATTATTGAACTCTATTTTTTTGAAACTAGATGTTTTTAGTGTATAGTGAATGTTTCCATATATTTGCATTATATAAAACCTAAAAACACCAGCTTATGTTGGAGCCTACTAGCAAGCATTGCAACACTGATTTTGTATTTGCACAAATCATTGCTTCCTCGGTTGGGAATTACTTGATGAGTCAGACTGGTCATTTTGTGGACACTTTATTTAATTTACCCAAAGGGGCCTCTGAATTCAAATTTTCTTAACATTTAGTTTGTGTGTGTCTGAGTGTGTGTGTGTATGTGTGTGTGTGTATTATGTAAATGCCATGACTCACTTGTGGAACTCAGGGGACAATTTATGGGATTGGGTTCACTCTTTCCACTGTGTGAGTTCTAAGAATCAAAGTCAGATCATCAGCCTTAGTGGCAGATAACCTTCCCCACCGAGCCATCTCGTCAGCCCCTGCAGAATCACAAAGTGGTGATTGAAAGCAAAGGAAAATGACTTTTACACACAAATAATATCACATTTATAGTTGTTGAAACAATAGGATTTGACTTGTGACTGAACCTCAAAGCTGTCATCATCAAATACCACAGCTTAACCAAAAGACATTTCTTTCTCATGGTTTTGGAAGCTAGGAAGTTCAAGATCAAGGTTGGGATTCACTCAGTTCTTACTGCCATCTTCTTCCTGACTCACAAGCATGGTACTTCTACTCAGAGAAGCTCTGTGGTCTCTTACTTCTCTTGTAAAGTCACTAATTCCATCAAGATGGAGCCAACACTTATGACTTCATGTGACCCCATCACCTCCCATTGTCTACTTTCAAATACTACCACATTGGTGGTTAGAGTGCCAATATTTGAATTATGGCAGAACACAAACATTCAACAGCTCCAAGTCATTAAAATAAAACAAAAGAAGAAAATCACAGTTGTTAGTCAAATGATAGACACTGACCTCTAGAACATCTCCTCAAGTGTTTCAGGAACAGAAGACAAAACCTACTGACTTTTTCTCCTTAGATTGTTCTGACATTCTATGGAAAGCCATAATATTACTGCTAGTCTTACTGAGTAATACATTTTCTTTTTTATAAAGCATGATTTTTTTATGTTCGAATAAGCTTAAAAAAATAAGAACAATTTAAATAAAATGATACTAAAATTACGATCACTCAGTCATTCCCACAGTCCTCATTCATCCACACAACAGATGTATCTTTAGTATCTAGCATGCAGGTTCCAGGCTAGCCATGCTCTCCTGAATCTCCCGATCTGAGGCCCCGTGGAGAATCTCATCAACACCAACTTCAAAGGTCATCTCGTTTCCTTGGGCTGAATTTGAATTGTGCATTGCTTGAAATACATTTACCAAGTAACTATAACCTTATATATTCTTTGGCAAATATCAGCACTTCCATGAACATAACATTCATTAATTGGAATTGGTCATGTGCTGTTGTGGAATATTATCTTAACTATGTAAAGATGTGTTACATTTGTTTATGTTGCAGACTATTACTCTAAGTATGTAAAGGTGTGTTACATTTGTTTATGCTGAATCTGTTTAATTGTGTAAAGGTGTTTTGTTTTTGTTTATGCTGCATTTGTTTAATTATGTAAAGGTGGGTTGCTGTTGGACCTTGCCTGCCTAAGGCATCTGATTGGTCTAATTAAAAGCTGAATGGCCAATAGCTAGGCAGTAGAGGGATAGGCAGGGCTGGGGAGTGGGGCAGAGAGAATAAGTGGGAGGAGGAATCTAGGCTCCAGGAAGAGAAGAGAGAACGAGGGAGAAAGAGAGGAAGATGACCCGGGCCAGCCAGGCAGCTGCCAGCCAGGGAGACATGGAAGAAGCAGGAAAGGTAGGACATACAGAAGGAAAGAAAGGTAAAATGGCCCAAGGCAAAACATAGATGAAGAGAAACAGGTCAAATTAAGTTATAAGAGCTAGTGGGACAATTATAAGATAAAGCCGAGCATTCATATTTAATAATGAGTTTCCATGTCATGATTGGGAGC